>JASCZI010151085.1:143212-167527 GCA_036250425.1 Stylosanthes scabra | reverse complement strand
TATATATATATATATATATATATATATATATATATATATATATTGTCATGGATAAATTAATCAAATAGAGTAATTAGTGACAAAAAAAATTTCATAAATACAAATGATAAATAAATTCCAAAAAATTTAAAATATGAAAAAATAACTAAATATTTATTCAAACTATTTTATAAATTTAATCCAAATTATTTGTCAAAATATTTATATAACTATATTGAAAATACATACAAAAATATGTAAAAAATAATTTATAGACATTTTTTTAAAATACTTTTGGCAATTCAGAAAAAATAATTTACTTGCTACCTATGAAAATAATAAATTTTAATTTCAGGTTAAAAATATCTTAATATTTTGGTTTATAAGATACTATATGAAAATTTGATTTATATATATATATATAATATTTGATTAATTTTTCATATTTTTAATTATTTTATTTAGAGTCTTTTTATTATTTTGACCTATTAATAGTATTTTTACTAGCCCCTAAAATGTTGGAAGAACTTTTGATATATAGTTTACTCCTTTTAATTAATACAATATGGTTGGGTACTATTTAAATACTTGTGAAATAAAAGCTTATTTTTAGGAGTAAAATTTAAATAGAATAAATCTACATGTACTATTGTACACACATGTACACACCATTTAGCAACACGGAAAAATATAAACATTAGCACAGAAAAATTTATGTTTATGTGCTAATGTTTATATTTTCTGTGTTGCCAAATGATGTGTATAGGTGTGTACAATGATACATCTAGTATTACCCATTTTAAAAAAAATTATCTTATTTAATTTAGCAGTCCAATCCATAATTACATATTTATAACATTTAAAATTATTCATCCAATTTAACAATAATTAAGGAATACAAAATCAAAAAAATTAATTAAAAGCGTAGAAAGGAATTAAAAAAAAAACTAAATAAAATAAGTTATAGTTATGACTACCTAATTACTTCCAAATTTTTTTCATTATAAATATTATTCGAATAAGTGCACGAATATGAAGATAGGAAAAAATGTTTACTAAAATGTTATAAGTTGTATGTTTTATTGAAGATTTGAAGTAATTGCTGCGCACGATTACAATTTTGTATTTAGCTAAGCATGTATCATTTGAACTTGGATCCTCGCTCCTATCCTTGATTTCCATCTTCCTCTCAAATACTCTTTAGGGGTATTTTCTAGATTTACTACTTTAATTTTGCTAATAATTTTTCCGATGGGGTTTGTTAATAATTATGTTAATCCATACATTGTACTTTAAATGAATTAATATAGCAATAATGGTAGGTAACCAATAAAAAATTAGCCAACATCAGCCAATAATTTATATTGGATGTTCTATTTTTTTAGATTTTGGATGTTCTGTTTATAGGTTTCGAATGTTCTATTTCTTTTGTTGATTGTTGGTTGCTTTAGATTTCGAATGTTCTATTTCTTTTATTATGGACGTTCTATAAATAATAGTTACGGATGTTATGTTTTTTATTGTTTAATTTGTTGGTTAGAAAAATATTGGTTACCTATACTTTCCCTTAATCTAATAAGCAATTTTTTAACAACAATATTTTCATTAAAAAAATATCAATCAATCAATTAAAATATAATAAGTATAGGGGTGTAGTCTTATTGCTCGCCATTTGGCGGCATATTCTGTTGACATATGACAGTGCTTAGAATCGCGCCAAATGTAATTCGCTGACTGGCTGTGTGATGTCACTCCTTCTTATAAGATTTTTAAATTCAAATATGATGATTATGTGATTAGTGAGAAATAATGAAATCATTCAAAATCAATTTTGAATTTTAAAATCAATTAAACAAAATGGGCTACTATTATAAATACAAATAGATACTGCAAATACCTCATCCGAGATCATATCATCATTGTTTACTCTCTGATTCATTGTGAGCAAAGCAAACATGTTATTTATTTCTTTCATTTTTTCTCTCCAGAATCGACTTATTTCAGCTATTGCTATTATTACTATCAATTTTATCATCATTGTTCAATTTACTCTCTAATTCATTTTTGTTTATGTATATTTTTAGAAAAAAGCTTCATATCATACAAAGGTTGAGAAGAACAAACTAACCTCTGAGAATGTTGTTAGGACCTACATCAAAGGATTGGTAATTACTCTGATTCAATAACCCTATAATTATATCCTCCCGTCTCAAACATTAAAAAACAAATGATTATAAACCAGTACCTACTTCTTCCTCACCCTAATTAATTCATAAAGTTGTGTAAGGTGTCCTATACTATATACATTCTTATGCAGTGGGAAGAGAAAAGTTTCGAAGAGATGAAGGTTTTTTTCCTATTGAATTATTGGAGTATCACATGTAATATGTCATCTTATTTTATTTATTTTTAAAAATAAGATTAAATTCTCATCTTTATTCTCTACATACAAAAAGTACTCATCAGTCATCGCACTAAAAGTACATTATTTAGTGCCATATTATGTGTTTGATTAATTAAATTAATAGAAGGTAAGGAGGAATCGAGCCTGATCATGTATTTGAGGATATAACTTTGTAATATACTCTAAACTTTATATATTTTTTTAAAATTTATTTTGTAGGAGGATCCATAAAGTAGCTGGTGTAGTGAAAGAACTGAGGCCTTGGATTGATTGGAAATAATTTCATTCATCGTTAATACTCATATATATATATATATATATTATAGCTTATTAAAATATGGTTTTTCTGATAATTGTTGTTATATTCAAGCCTCATTTATTTTCGATGATTAGTAATTTCTTACTTTTAGATTTGTTGTTATAGTTTTAGTTTGTCATCATCACCATGTACTAATCTATTTGCACATTTAAATTTCAAGTTTAATTTCAGTTTTATTTTTTAATTTTCATTTGATTTGAAACTAAATTTTTGGCATTTTTAAATTTAAACCGAGTAGTGTAATTAACTAAGATTTAAAATCTGATTTCAAGTTGCTTGACATATGTATTTGAGTTTTTTGAAATTTGTTACTGAATAAATGACCAGCATTTATGATTGAGATTCCCTAATTTATAATCTATAATTTCAATTTCGAATTAGCAGAAATGTTATGGAGACAACAAATATCAATAAATTATTACCAAATAAGTAAATTGCATAGAAATACAATAAATCAATAAATTATTATCAAATTATAAAAAATATTTATAATTTTCTAAAATAATATATCAAAGAATATTTAAGAATAGTATTATCCCGTGCAATGCAAGGGCAGTACACTAGTGAGAATAATAATTATAGAGAAAAGGAATTATGGTGAACTCTAAATTAATGCATCAAAATGTGTTACATTAGTATTGGACTTGGCCCATCGATGATTAAGTTTATATATAGGAGTGTGATGTAATAATTTAGTTATGTTTGAATATAATTAAAAATTCTATTTTTTTCTTAGTTTTAATTTTAGGAATTTTTCTTTTTTCTCTCTTATAATTTTATACAGATACATTAATATAATAATAATAATATCAAATACTGCTTTTATTGAATTTAAATAAGAGTTTACTTTCTATATATTTAAAATATTTTATTTATTTTGTTTTACAAATATCGTATAATTATATTCTTTTTATGACTAATCATCAAATTAATAAATAAATTATTTTTTATAATGTGATAAATGTTACATAACTAAATACATATATAAAATATATATTTTTACATCAACAATATATCAAAATTAGATCAGGCCAATATATCAAAATTTGTATTGGCAAAGTCTGGAAATTTGGATAAAATTCAATTCAGAATCACATAAATAAATTGATGACATAACTTGCAATTGTATGGTATGGGAATTGGGAACTTTTGGTAGGGAATAGGGATGCGTGATAAATTAATGAATAAGACAAGTAATTGCTATAGCCGATACATAAATAATTAAAACACGTTTTTTTAGATACCACAACGGTTCCCATCAATGCTGTTATATGAAAATATAATTAAATATTAATACTTTTGGTAGTACCTACCTATTAATTGTTATATACTTGTATATAATTTGATTCAATAATTCTAAAGGTAAAAATATTTTCTCTTCAATTGAATTATTTATTTTATTTTTAATAAAAATTAATTTAATATAGAATAAAAATTTATTTTAATATTAATTTTTATATTATTTGACATCAAAATAATTTTTTATTTAATATAAAAATAAATAACTTGATAAACAAAAATAAATATACAAATAACACTACTAAATTTTGATTAGTCTTGTTATTCAAATATTTTAATGTTAAATTTTATGAACTATTTAGAATTTAGATCATTGACGACAGAAGGATCTACTTGAACGAACATTAGAAAAAATCTTTGTTTTAATTTTTGTTTATTTTAACAACATTTGTTTTTTTTTTGTACTTTTTTTCTCTTTTTCTATTAACCTTTTGTTGAAAATTTTGTTTTTAAATTTTTTAATTTGTTAGCTAATTATAGGTTATAAATAACTGCTAGTTCTTTAATTGTACCAATTATATGGACACCAAAAATTTTTTTTTACCGATTATATATTATCTCTTATAAAAATAAATTGATAAAACTTTAAATGACTATAACAAACCTAATTCACAAAAATATTTCTCAAAATATACTCATCATCACCATAGTCTAGAAAAGTGAAAATATTAGAGCTTATGTATGTGTTGAGAGATTAAAGTCTCATAAAATGATAAAAGAGTAAGAGTCAACCAAAAATACTGAGTTCAACTTTTGTTTGTTTGTTTTTTTTAAAACAAGAAGCATTATTATTTTCCAATTTCCATTATCTTTAGTAATGTTACGGAACCAACGTTAAGGGACTCATACAGAGCTAATTAGTGTAATTAGAAAAATAGTGGATAGTAAAAAAGAAAAGAAGAAAAAATAATATTAACTTTCTTATTGTCTCTCTAATATTGATTAGCAAGACTTCCTTATCTATAAATAATTAAATACATATATCAATTTGTGTAGGATGAACCTGTGAAAACCAATAGATTCAGCTACTTTGTTGCCCAGATCATCTTGGATGTCTGCTATCACCACCATACGTGCACCTTCCTCTGCAAACAGACGGGCGGCAGCTTCGCCAATGCCACTCGCCCCGCCAGTGATTATGGCTACTTTCCCGGCCAACTTGTGGCCTGCACTGCAGAAGGAATTTGATGCTTCAGCCATTTTTTATCTGAAAAGGGAAAACGAAATGTTCTGAGGAAACACTATGGATGGAGAATGGAGCAGTATGTATTACTCGATCTGATATTATATCTATGCGGCCAATGTTTATTAGCTAGCATTAAGAAATTCATTCATTATTGACTCTCACATGTGGGGACAATTTAATTTAATACTCACCCAAACCTACCTTATTCGCTTATTCCAGTAATGATTTTCTAAACATGTGCTTATTAAATATAAAATGATAAAAAAGGATAAATTATGTTTTCTTTTTTTTTTACCTTAAACTTTTTTTCTAGCCATTTAAAAAATATTTTATATATTTATTTTGATTAAATTTTATTTTTTATCTTAATTTTTTTAAAAATTTATCCATATTATTAACTTTTTTTCAATTAACAAATAGTTTTTTTTTTCTATTTTACCTAAATCGTGAGATAATGTAAACAACACTAGTGAAAACAATAAAACATCTTCCCAAATTTCCATTGACAAGAAAGTTGTAGCAAGTAAAGAATGATGACGCTACTCCTTTAACTCGATCAGAAATTTCAAGTTAATGAAAATTTTGTTGTCAGACTGTTAGTATAGTTCTAATCGGTGGTCCAAGAACGTTATCAAACTTAGAAAAAGTGTTACAAAATATTAGGATGTAACAAAAAATTAACGAGTATTGGGCTCGGGTCATTCTCCCTAAGAGTTGAAAACAGATGCTTGCATTTGGTTGAAAATTTGGGGTTGCATTTGTCGTGTTTTGAGAATAGAGAGTATAAAACAGAATATATGCTTGTGGCAAGAATTAAAAGAGTGTTTGGTCTTAGGTTGAAGTACTGTGTATCCCTGATGGATCACGCGCCCTCGGCGTCGCAAACAAGTTTAGTCCGGAGTTTCATTTTTATCTTTTGAAAACAAGAGAGAATCGTTGTAGGGGAACTCAAACAAGATATAAATGCGAGCTAAGAGCGGATCCATCAACAAAGAGTGTCACAAGAGCTTTCAACCAGATTAAAAATACCGAGTACGAGACTCGGGTCGTTCTCCCAACGAGCTAACGCATGTGCCAATTTTGGTTGTGAAGAAAATGGAGGTTGCAATTGTGTGTGTGTATTAAGAACAGAGAGCAATAGAGAAATTAACTAAAATTGATAGTAAATGTGCTTAGTCTTGGGTTGAGGTATTGTTTGTCCCTTTGAACACCATTAATCCCAATTATGGATGGTTGTCACGTAAACCGCGAAGCCACACTCCGTCAAGAGGTCGAGTGAGTGGAATTAATCTCATCCCGTAAGTCCTAGGCAACTCATCTAGTGCGAAGGTCCTAAGTCTTTGGAACTTGAATAATCCATCAAGTTCACCTCATTAAGGACTCAATCATCACCAGCGAAAGCCTAGCGTCAATGGAACAATTTTAACCCAGGGTTTAACCCATCTTTGTCCTTAGGAATTAGTGTCTAAGATCCTCCACACCTCAACTCATGACCAAGGCACAAGAACACTACTTCATAATTATAGTAAACAAACTATCAAACACTTGGAGGGCAAGAAATAAAAGCATGATAATAACTATGAAATTAAACTAGCAAGATGATCAATATAGCAAATCAACAAGAGAATCAACAACCAATATCATCAAAAGCAAGTAAGAGCAATGGATCATAAAATAGAGCAAGAAAATAAACTAGACTAAAAGAGCAAGAAAGATGTAAATATGAACAAAATAAAAAGAGAAACTAGAATTATATTATCAAGAGAGAACAAGTACCTACAAATCAAACACAAAACAAGTAATAAAAGAAGAGTTTGGTTGGTGATGAGGTTCCTAGAGATGAAGAACAAAGAAGAGAAACTATGAGAAAATGAGAGACATGGAGAACTCTCCCAAAAACTCCCTAAAACTATTCTAAGACTAAAATTGATGAAATGGTTGAATGCTTGTTATGTCTTCAGCTGTTCTCCCTCTATATGGTCGAATTGGGCTTGGGAAAGGGCTAGGCCTTGGCCCGGAAATGTGAAATCCCCAAAATAGCCTTTATTTAAGTGTTTCCTGACGCTATGGCGTGGACGCGCCATCTTCACTGAACAGCGCGCGGCTGTCGTTGTCTTGGTCGTTACGAAACGGGGTGGCGTGGATGCGCCATCTGGGTCGTGCGGCCGCGCCACCAACAGAAAACTTCCTCTTTAAGAAAGGACGGCGCACCATGCAGAGGGTGCGGCCGTGCGATCAGGGCTGATTTGGGCTTTTGGTTTTTTGTCCATTCTCCTTGCTTTCCTTGTTCTTCTTAGCTTCCCTTGGACTCTTTCTCTCCACTTTGGGCCTGAAATTCACTAGCACACACATCAAGGTACCAAATGGGAGGAGATTCAAACAATTCATGCACTTTGAAAGCTAATTTAACAATTAATCAATTAAGGACATAAGTATGCAAGAGATGGAAAAGTTTGGTCAATCACTAGTAATTATGTGGAAAAGACATTGATGAGGGTACCCTTTTTACCATGAAATCTATCATCAAAAACCTTCTCATCATTCCCTATGATCACCACTCATCCCAATTATAGATGGCTTGTCACATGAAGAGTTACCCCACCGTTAAAGGTCGAGTGGGGAGATTTATGCTTATCCATAAGTCCTAGATTCCCTTGCTAACGATGAAAGACCAAGGTATTAATGAACACGAATAACCCATCAGATTCACCTCATTAAGGCATTCTCATTGTTAACAAAGGTCTAGAGTTAACGTAAATAACATTAATCTCTTCTCTTCTCCATCCGAATCCAGTAGGGATTACGTAGCGTTTGGTAAGGAGGACTCAGTATTGTGTTTGTTAGACGGGAACTGAAACTAAAATTTCAGTATCAGTCTCCAAAATTCTAGTATTTTCAGTATCTCCGGTTAGGAGGGACTAGGGGACTGAGACTGAAACTTTAATAACATTTTGTTTAAATAATACCCTCACATAACATTTAAAATTTCAACTTACATGCTCAAATGTGTTGGTTTCTTCTTCCTCAAGCTTCCTCTTTCTCTTTTTTCTTCTTCCTTAAGTTTCTTAAAATTCTCTTGCTTTTCCTCTTGAATTTCCTGTAATCAATGAAACTAATACTCAAAGCTTTATTTAATCAAAATGCATATAAATTTACTTGAGTATTAAGCTAATCTTTATTTAATTTGCAACAAGAAACTAATGAAAAGAATCATCAATGATGCCCATGCCTCAAACTTTAAAAAAATAATATACATAGTAATGTTAGGTAAAATTCTAAAACTATTTCGGCAGTGGGTCAAGTACTATTATATTCCTTATAATTTTAATCGAAAATCAAAATCATCATCCCTAACGTTCATTTTATATTTTAAAATATCCCTTCGATCATAAATTTTTTTAACAACTAAATTGTTCCTTAAATTATACACCTCCGCCATTATTTCTTTTCTTCCCATGATAATCACCATCAACAATATCGCTTCTCATGTATAATAATTAATAGGTTAAATTAATCTGTAGGTCCCTATAGTTTCATCAAATTTTCAATCAAGTCCCTATATTTTTTTCCTTTCAATCAAGTCCCTATACAATATTTATTTTTCAATTGGGTCCCCGCCGTTAAAAAAACGTTAAAATAAACAGAATATTCCATTAAAAAAACGAATATGCCATTTTTTATGATATGGTATTTTTTAAATTCTAAAAATACCCCCATGTGTTTTAACCCCAGTTCAAACTAATTTCACCCAAGTCACCCAAAAAACCTAATTTCACCCTAAGTTACTCACTCTCACTCTCGGTTCACGCTCTGCTAGGGTACGAGGAACCCATCACCGAAGACCCTTCGCTGGCACTGTCCTACTGACGTCGACGGCGCCGCCATAAACACACGCTTCAGTCCTACACGAACGTTGTCTCTGCCGCTGCACACGGACGTCATCTCTGCCGTTCCACACGTCACGCACTCTTCCGTTCGTAGCTCCGGCCGTCGCCCTCTTCCATTGTTCGTCTCAAGGTATGGAACTTCAATACCCACATTGTAGATTTTAGTTTAGGGTCTAGGGTAGATTGCAATGTATCCTATGTTCTATTTTTGGTATGGTTAATGATTGACAGTGATTCGTCTGTGATTGATGCGACCGCTCAGAACGGTGGCCCTGTCGTTGGATTTATGAAGGAAGGCCTTATCCCTCGCGATCGTATATAAAGTTTAGAAAGAGGGTGTCACAGAGGTGCAACCAGTTTTTTAAAAATACCGAGTATGGGACTCGGGTCGTTCTCCCTAGGAAGCGATAACATGTAGCTTATTTTTTATTGGGGGTTGGTTGCAATTAATTGTTGATTTGAGAATAGAGTGCAGATGAAAAGCAATTAAAAACAGTAATGGTAAAATAGTGCCCGGCTATGGGTTGAAATACTGTGCATCCCTATCATCACTGTTATGTCCCAGGTCGGATGAACTGTCTCCTAGGAGGAACACACCACCCAGGGTAGAGTGGAGAAGTTAATCCTCTGTGTATCATTGGCATACCAACTGTGAGGTATTGATCCCACGATGGAATCGATAAATCCGCGTTACTGGAGTAAACTCACTAGTGGTGCACGCATGACGGGGAGTATGCAGTCAACAACTTGAGGTTGAAAGAACTTGGTGGAACCTGCTGTCACCAGGTCCACAACTCATGCATCTAGGCACCATATTGCATCCGTGTTGCAGGGTCCTCACCCATGCTAGTAGGGGCGTATGAATAGCAGTAACAGACTTAACCCCATTCCTCCCCATCCAACCTATAGGGGACTGGTAGCTAAGGTCATGTGCACATTTCACCCCATAGCCGAGACACTACGGGAAACTACTCGCTATTGACGGAAATTATAAATGTGGGAAAATAAATGTGCAGCATAACAATATGTAAAAATCGCAGTTTTGCAGAAAAGTAAACGGACAGAGCAACGACAGTAAAATGTAAAAATCGCAGTTTGAAATTCGGTAGAGTAACGGTAAAGTAATTTGATTGAAATTAAAATCAACAGAGTAATAATAAATAGACAATAAAATCAGTGAATTGTTTGGATAGTGTGGCTACAAAAAAAACGGAAATCCTAAGAACTAAAATGATTTAACTAAGAGAGAACATGGGAGAACATAAGTTCCCCCAAAAACTCTCAAGAATTATTCAAGACTTTAGAACCCCCAAAAAGGGGCTCAAGAAGGGGTGTGGTGAATGGGGTGGCATCCCCTCTATTTATAGGCCTCCACTTGGCTTGAAATTCCCTTTTTGGCCTTGATTTTGCTTGCTGTCCATGCTCGAATTTGTACGCATAGGTGACAAAACGTGCCTTGCGCGTCACTCCCGCTTGTGTGTGTACGCATTGAGTCCTTATGCGTACCCATATAGGACTATTATACACTGTTGTGAAGCTCTGGATGTCAGCTTTCAAATGGCGTTGGAATCAAGTCATTTTGACCTATGTAGCTCAAGTTATGCCCAAATTAGTGACAAGAGATCAGGATTGACAGCATTAGGAGAATTCTGAGCACTGATCTTTGCACACGAATTTCTCATAGCATTACTCAGAACTTGACGAAGTGTTCAACATGAGATTTGTAGGTATTGAGTTCTTTCCAAAGAGTCTAAGTTTGCTCCCATCCGATGACTATAGCTCCCTTTCTCATCTTTTCATTCTTACTCCTTTTACATTCCTTGGCCACTTCCAATCCGATTCCAACCTATGTAGGCCTGAAACACTTGAACAGACACATCAAGGTATCAAATGGAATGGAAATTAAGTAAGTAAGTGAATATGTAGCAAATTGTGACCAAAAATGAATGTTTTCACAATTTAAGCCCTAAGGAGCAATTAAACGCAAATAATCCTATTTTGCTAGTATTTAAGTGGTGAGAGGTTGATAATTAGTCAATTAATGATATGAAATAACCCATCGAAATTGGGTTTATCAATGATAGTGAGTTATGTGACTGTTAATGATTGAAAAATTGGCATTAGTTTATTTGGTTAATGTTTATTTGGTATTTTGGTTAATGCATCCTTTGGTAGGTGATTTTTTTTAATGAAAAATTTGGGATTTTTTTTTTCCTTATATCGTGACAGTGATTTATTTGGTATTTTGGTTAATGTTTATTTGGTATTTTGGTTAATTCATCCTCTGTTAGGTGACTGTTTTAATGAAAAATTTGGGTTTTTTTCCTTATAACGTGACAGTGATTTATTTCGTTGCATTTGTGTGTTTGTTTGATATGTAGTTATGGGGGCTTCCGATTTCACTATAAACATTCATCATGGTGGAAGATTTCATGATTTTGGTTCCGGTTTACAATACATGGGGGGGACAGTGTTGGAAGACTTGCAGTTTGAGCTTGATGAGTGGTCTTTGCAAGAAATCGTTAATGAGTTAAAGAAGTTAGGGTACAAAGGTTATGAGAAATTTTGGTATTGTGCACCTGGATGCCAACTGAATTCGGGTTTAAGAGAGTTAATGAGTGACAGAGATGTGATGAGAATGTGAAATTTCTTAGTGGCACAAGATGTGAAACATTGTGCTGTTTATGTTGTGGATGGGGTTAGGGAAGGCAACGTCATTGAGATTACTTCTACTGATGAGGATTATGTCCCAAGTGAAGAAGATTATGTTGGAAGCGGAGATGGCCTAATAGAAGTAGAAGTAGAGGGTGAATCAGAAGCATCAAGTGCGGATGAAAAATTTGATGACAGTGCTGATGATGGGGATCATGAGGATTATTTTGGTTTTGAGGTGGAAGATGGCAATGACAGTGCAACCTCTAATGCATTCGGAGGGTTCGTGGGACCACTGAATGAAGAGATAAATGCAGGTGGTGATGGTGATCAGGGTTTAGGTGTTGAGAATGAAGGTGTAGGTGCTGAGAATGAAGGTGTACATGATGAGGGAGTTGGTGGGGAAGATGTGGATGATGGAGAGATCTCATCGGGCTATGAAACTGAAGGCATCGACAGTTATGAGGGAGATTTTGATGACATGATCAAGAAGAAAAGGTATCCGAAGTATAATGAGGCTGAAATGCATAAGGATTATTGGTTTCAGGTTGGGCTTGAGTTCACATCAATTGCTCAATTTAGGGATGCTATCAAAGATCATGCGTTGCTAAATGAAAGAGATATTCGGTATAAGAAGAACGATAGGGTGAGGTGTAGAGTTTAGGGTTTAGGGAGGAAGGGAAAATGTAAGTGGATATGCTTTGCAAGCAAAGTTGGTGGAGATGATTGTTATAGGATCAAGACTTTGAGGGGGAGGCATACATATGGAAGGAATCCTAGCGGGAGACTTGCAAGTAGCAATTGGATTTCTAAAAAGATTGCCGATCACATCGGTAGGGGGAAGAGATGAAGCTTGCCACGATTATTCGGTGTATTCAAGACAAGTACATGGCTAACATTTCAGTGGGTAAAGCTTATTGGGCAAGGAGGAAGGCAAGACAAGAAGTACATAGTCGGGCAATTTTGCAATATGACAAATTGCGGGATTATTGTGCAGTGATCATGAGGGCAAACCCGGGCTCTAGTATGACAATTTAGGTTGATAGGCCTTCTCTAACTCACCAGCCCCGATTTATGAGGATGTACATGTGCCTTGACGCTGTGAAGCAAGGCTTCTTGGCAGGTTGTAGGCCGATCATCGGCGTGGATGGTTGCCACTTGAAGGGAGACCATGGACAGCAACTACTGGTGGCAGTTGGAAGAGACCCCAACGACAATTACTTTCCAATTGTCGTTGCCGCTGTTGAAGCCGAGACAAGGGACAACTGGGGTTGGTTTCTTGAGCTATTGATGGATGACATAGGTCACATCCCCACCAGGAAATGGGTTTTTATGTCCGATCAACAAAAGTAAGGAATTATAATGCTTTTTTTTATATATATCTTTGACATGTAAATTCTGATGTGATGTGCTGAATTATGTGCTGTTTTTGCTGTAGGGTTTGGTTCAAGTTTTTCAAGAGATGATGCCGGCAATAAAGCATAGATTACGCTTGAGGTATTTGTATGCTAATTGTAAAAAAGCTTTTGGGGGTGGAACGGTTTTGAGAGATCTGATACTCTCAATTGCCAAAGCTACCTATGTGGAAGAATGGGAAAAAAAGATGAATCAATTGAAGGAGGTCAAGAGAGAATGTTATGACAAGTTAGCATCATTGGATCCAAAAATGTGGACAAAGAGTCACTTTACCTTCTTCGCAAAAAGTGATATGTTGATGAACAACATTTCGGAAGCGTTCAACGGGAGGATCTTGGAAGTAAGGGATAAACCCATTCTCTCAATGTTTGAATGGATTAGGTGCTATTGGATGCCAAGGTTTGCTGAAAAGAAAAAGAAGGCTGAGAGGTATGAAGGCACTCTTTTGCCAAAGCCAAAAAAGAGATTAGATGTGCATTCAACAAGATCTATGGAGTGTTTTGCTAGCTGGGCTGAGGATATGAAGTATGAGGTGGCTCATAAAAAATAGGCTGATATTAGAGAGGTTTGTGGTTGATTTTCAAGCTAGCAGCTGCTCTTGTAGGTTTTGGGGTCTGACTGGTATGCCATGCCAATATGCTTGTGCTGCTATCTTCGACAAGGGAGACAACCCCGAAGAATATTGTAGCAATTACTACACTCCAGCCGCGTATTTCGCAACTTATGGTAAGGCTGTTGCTCCAATAAATGGCGAAAACATGTGGCCGAAGGTCAACTGCGATACTATTATCCCTCCAATCTTCAGAGTTAGGCCTGGCAGACCAAGAATGGTGAGAATTAGAGAACCTGATGAAAACCGTTCTCAGACAAAATATAGAAGGACCGGTACATCTATTACATGCAGTAAATGTGGTCAATATGGTCACAATAGGAGGCATTGCCCAAATCCCATTGTCACAGGTGATGGACTAATTTATGATTTGTGTTCTCATTACTTGAAATAGGTGTTATTTAATCTGATTTCACAGGGCTATCTATTTAATCTGAAATAGTCATGTAAATATGTTCTTACTTTATATGACTTAGGAATTATTGAACTTGATTTTGCAATACTCCATAGATCACACTTGGATGAATATGAATCTGATTTATGTACTTGAATTTGACTTTGATTAATCTGGATCTGGATTTACATGACTCTATCACTGAAATAGGAATTTAAATGACTCTATAAGTGAATCTGAATTTTCATGAGTTTATGCTTACCTGCTGGATCTGATGTTGCATTTTGGTATTTTTTGTAATAAATTTTCATTGGTCCAGCCCCTGATGTTGCTGTTGCTGGATCTGGCCCAACTGCCGCTGGATCTGGTCGTGGAAGAGGTGGGAGAGGTAGGGGAAGGGCTGTTGGTTTGGGAAGAGGCAGAGGACGAAGAGGAGGAAGGACAACACCTGCTGCTGGTTTTCTTCTCAGCCACCTCCAACTACTGCTGTAACTTCTTCTGAGGCCCCTCCACCTCCATCCGCAAGTGCTTCCCAACCTCTACCTGCTGCAACTTCTTCTCAGCCTGCTCCACCTACTGGTGCATCAACTCAACCGGCTGCTGCAACTTCTTCTCAACTTCCTCAAGCTGCTGTTGTATCATCGGCACCTCTACCTGCGTCATCGCAGCCTTTAATGAAGACAAAGGTGCTTGGTGTAAGGAGATGTGGAAGGCTGAAGCTAGGTGTAAAGAGGGCAACTAAGGGACCGATTGAGAGCATAGATCTCACAATAGATTGAAGCATCAATGAATATCTATCATGTAGGTGGTTACTTTTAAGTAATATATGTAGTTGTTGTGTTGTGTAGGGTTTTTTTGAGAATCTCAAAGCTTTGTGGCCACTGTTTTGTGTTGGAAGTACTACTATTTTGTTGTTTAGTTATGTGCTTGGACCACTTTAATTACTTTTTGGTAGGTGAACCATTTGGTATGTAAGGTTTGAAAACTTGTTATCCATGTGGCATAATATGTTGGGGCATGTTACAATGCTCCTTGTAAGTTTTGTGAATCAATGATCCCTTCTAAAAGTAAAAGTATAGGGAGTTTTATTGGTCCTTAATTAATAAGAGAGAGAATAAGTGCTTGCAATTAATAAGAAAGAGAATGATTATTCTTTTTATTTTAAAATTTTTATTTAGAGTTAGACATTATTTGATTTAATTTTTTAAAAATAAAATATTTTTTGTTAATAATAAAAATAATTATTTATTTTAAATTAGCTTTATTTATTTGCTTTAAAGAGTAAACATTTATATTTAAATTTAGAAGAATAAAGTTATTCATATTAAATATTAATAAAAACAAAAAATCTTTTTAATATTATAAAACTTAAAAATTTCATGACTAAAATGTCTTTTTGAGATTTAACGTTATCGCATGGATTTAAAATGTCTTTATAATTTAAGTTTGATTTTAAAATACTAAAATGCACTTTAGATAATTTTAAAATGAAAAAAAAAACTTGTAATACAATTAAGTTTATTTTATTGAATTAGAAAGAAAAAAAAAATTGAATTTGATTTTATGGAGTTAAATATGCTATTTAGTAATAACTTTAAATAATAATTACTCTTTTAGAATTAGATTGTTTAAATGAATCAGAAAATAAAATTTTAAAATCCTTAAATACTCTTATAATTACTTTTATTTATCTCCAAATAATTTTTTTCAATTTTACTTTTATTCAAAATTGCCACCACCTAGACTTCCCTTTCTTATAATATTTCCTTATTATCTGAAAGTATCTTCTTTCATAATATTCTTTTAAGATTAATGTTGTTTATTGGAGCTATAGGGTTAAAATTTAAATTTGAATTTAGAAAAAATGTCTGAGAGTAAGACTGGATTGTTCAATCAAACCGATTAAATTATGAACCGACAATCATCAGGACTACAAGAAAAAATATCATTTAAAAAACCGATAAGAAACTGTTGAACTGATTAAAATCGATCAGTTTATTTTTAGTTGTGTTATGCAAACAATGTGTTAGGAGAACAAAATAAAACTTGAAAATTGATATTTTTAGTTGTAATAGTAAAACTATTATTAATAATATATCTTAAGTTATATTTAGTTAGCAGAACAAAATAAAACTTGAAATTGATATTTATGTTCGCAGGTATTATATAGATGTCCACGGGTTAGGTACCTCTCCCTCCGTCCTATTTGTTAAACGGGTATCCGTACCTGCCACTTGTGGTAGAAAAATATCCCAACTCACTCTTGACGGGTAATTTCTTGTTGCTATCTTACACGCCCGCTCGGGGCGGGGACTTTCGTCATTGTAGTTAAAAGCCCTTATCCCTTGCAGGCGGTGTCGAAACGTTTAGAAAAGGTGTCACATGGTTCAACCAAGTTAAAATACCGAGTACGGGACTTGGGTCGTTCTACCTAGGAAGCGAAAAGGAAAGTTTATTTTTGATCGGGGTTTGGTTGCAGATGAATTGGTTTGAAAGCAGTTCGCAGTTTGTAAGCAGTTGAAAGCAGTTAAATAACAATGATAATAAATGAGTTCCCTGGCCGTGGGTTGAAATACTATGCATCCCTATAATCGCTGCTGTGTCCTAGGTCGGATGAGCTGCCACCTAGGAGGAACCTCTGCATATCCTTGGCATACCAGCTGTGAGGTACTGATCCCATGATGGATTCGAGTAAATCCGCGTTACTGGAGTGAACTCGCAAGCGGTGCAGGTATAGCGGTGGAGTCTGCGATCCAACCCACTGATTAGTTGCTGAACTAACTCTTTAGAAACCTACTGTCACCAGACCCTAATGCACACGATTGACTTGGCGTTGGAGTCTGCGATCCAACAACTGGGGCTGAACGAGCTCTTTAGAAACCGGCTGTCACCAGGTCCTAATGCACTTGTACCTGTGATCACCGTGGTGAATCCGTGTCGCAGGGACCTCACCCTTTGCTAGCAGGGGCGTACGAATAGTAGTACGAACTTAACCCTATTCCTCCCCATCCGATCTTATGGGGACTCGCAGCTAAGGTCATTTGCACATTTCACGCCACAGCCGAGACACTATGGGACTCTACTCACTAATTACGGAAATCATAAAAGCAAGAAAATAAATCGGCAGCATAACAGTATGTAAAAATGCAGTTTGCAGAAAAATAAACGGACATAATAACGGTAAAGTAATTTGATTAAAACTGAGGTTTGACAGAGTAACAATAAAATAAACAAACAACAAAACAAAAATAAAAAGTTTGGTTAGTGAATGGACAATAAAACCTAGAATGGAACCCTAAAGACTAAGCTAAATATGAAAGTGGGCTCTCTTTGAAATGGTGAAAGGCTCCTCTATTTATAGATGCTGAAACCCAATGATACGTACGCATGCAAGCTTCATATGCGTACGCATCTGTGCCGGATCCGCCTTTTGGGCGTGCCCCCCACGTCTAGATACGTACGCATGGCTTCTCTGTTGCGTACGCATCTGGTCCAGCAATGACCTTCTAGGTTTTGTTGCGATCCTTTCGTTCCTTTCGCTCTTTCCGGCCACTTTCGCTCCGAGCTTTGCCAGTTAAATCCTGAAACACTTAAGCACACACATCAAGGCATTGTGTGGAATGGAAAACAGTTTAAAACTTAGTAAATATTGGCCGAAATAGCAGATAATTACAATTACAGCCCTAAGGAACTACTAAGTGCAATTAATGCTATGAAATTACCCATCGGAACGGGTTTTATCACCTCCCCACGCTTAAACCTTGGCATGTCCTCATGCCCAATTAAATCTAATATAGAGGGGTAAACACCAATGCTATGACGGAATAAGTATGCATACATAGAAAGAAATCAAAAACTGTGCGAAGAATGGGCAAAGAGCACTGTAGCAAGTGCTAACCCAACCGAACGGTTTAAGCTCACAGAAAGATATAATTTATTTCACACAGCACAAAGGTTCACCAATCATAGAATCAAGGAATAAGAACCTTACCTGGTCGTGTTTACGCTCATCACTCGGTGTATTGAGTTAAAAAGGCTCTCGGTTCCCATCCTATTCTTGCTTTTCTTGACTTGCCTTTCATCTCGTCAATCAATCATGCTGTGTATACGTGTGTAATCATCAGAAAGGTCTTTCTGGGCTTATAACGGTGCGCTAAAAGTTTGAACATTCTGATTAATCCAAGACACCTATCCTGATGTTCTTTACTCTATTCCCACATCCCCATGTTGTTTCAATGACATGCACTCTTCTTTTTGTTGCATGGCACTCGCATTTATTTGTATTTTTCTGCAGCTTTGCTGCTTGGGAATGACAAGGGTTCTTTTTCAGAACTTTTCTTCTTTTGAATCTTTCATTCCCTTGTCATTCCTTTTGATTTTTTGTGCGAGTGCCTTTCTTTTCAGTGCTTCAGTGCATGCATGTGCCCTCTAAATACCTTTGATTTTTCTTTTGGAGTTCTCCCTTCTTTTTATCCTTCACAAAAATTAATTCTTCTTGCTCCCTTTCTTTTCTTCTCTCTAAAAAGTAAAATCACCCTGCTAAATCTTGGATTAATCAAAAGATCAAGTAGGGATGTGCACTGGTTTTTCACTTTTTGAGGCTTGATGTTGGGCTATTATAAGAACAAAAGGGATACAAGGCTCAAAGTTCGGGTGCAAAGGATAAATGTACAGGGTAAGGCTTTATTTGGTTAATGGGCTAAAACAAAGAAGGCCTTAAATCAAATGAATACATAGAATATAAACAGCAACAGGTAAGGCAAAAATCACAGTCATAGGAAAGGAAATGACACACATGAAGGAAAATAAGTGGTGAAAATGACCACTTCAATTAGGCTCAAAACTCACTTGGTTTGTGTGTTCTTTTCCTTTCATCTATGATTGGATGACTATTGTGAGTGTGAAAATCAATTTCGGTTAAAGTATTTTTGAAAAATTTTCGGGTGGGTCCACAAAAAGAAAAGCAACAGTTTAAGAAAACCTAATATATAGCATAATATTCGCATTCACGGTCAAGGAAGTTATGAAAGATAAACAGTTAAACAAATATATACAAAACACCTAGGATATAGTCTAAGATCAGATAGAGTATAGGTCAAAGAGTTGGAAAATGATGACCCCTTTTTATTTCCGTGCCGCTTGCTACTATGATATCTACCTCCCCACACTTGAAAGTTACACGGTCCTCTGTTAAAGTGGAGAGTGATATCATGTCTAGATTTCTGTTGGAGGAGGTCCCTGATCAGGTCCAGCAGGGCCCACGTCTGGCTCATTTCTGCCCCAGTTTTGAAGTACACCGTCAAGGTCCCATTCACCGGGAATCTCTTCAGCTTCATTTTCTGATTCGGCATCTAGCATTGCCCAAAGTGCGTCATAGACATCGTTCTTAGGGAGGTCTTCTCCACCTCCACCTTCTGCAACTGGCAATGCTTCATCCTGCTCCAGATTAGTGTCATTTTTCTGCACTAAGTCATCACTGATCTCGATGACTACTTTTTCTTCCGACACTGGTTTGGTGACACTGTACAGTGCGGCGAGTCTGCGAGACCGCCTACATGTAGTCTTAATGTCCCTTCTGGATGAGCTTTCTCCCGCCATCCTAAAGCTGTGTCGTTTCTTTGGCGGGAGAGTCGACATGACCGCTTCTTTCATTGGAATATCTGGTGTTGGAGTTGGTATCTGGATGGCGGTGTTCGACCATAATGTCGCGAGTCTGGGTGAGGCTCGCGTCGGAGGTCGGCACAGCTTAGCCTTCCCCTTGGCCAGAGAGTTAGACCTTGTGCGTACTATCTGCAATGAGTGTTCATACCAGATATTCCAAAATAATAAGGTCCTTTTATAGATTTTTCTTTGATATGCTTTTGATAAGATGTTCATGTATGCATCCATGTGATAACCATCAAATTCAAATTGCATATTATCCATTAAATTTAAAATCATTGTTTAAAATCTATAAAAGATACTATTTACACCTAAAGAAGGTATTTTTATGCGAAAACACATGTTAGCTACCATGCATTTCATCATACAAAATTAGAGCATATGGTGTTCCTAGCATTTATTAATTTCTAACAACAAGGAAATAAGCATATTAGCAGACAATGGATCATTTTTGTTACTAACCTATTCTCTCCTAATCATAAACTACACATTTATTTATAACTAACTACCTCTAATATCTACTAAGTACTAACACTAATTAATTGAAATTAATAGCTACTAACTACTACTACTAGACAAAGTTCATCAAGTTTCATCATCAATATGGAGCATAATTAGAAGAAAGAAATGACTGGAAGCATGAAAGAGGAAGGATTTAATGAAGAAAGAAGGGAAAAGATCTTACTTGAAATGGGAGAGTGAAGAGAGAAAAGGAAAGTTGTGAGAGTGAGTGTGTGAAAGTGAGTGCAAATGGGGTCCTTTTAGGGACCCCTCTCTTTTTTTGGCGTCAGCACTCGGATGCGTACGCATAGGGTGAATGCGTACGCATCAGTGTGACTGTGTGAATTCTTCTCCTCGAGAGGCTTGGTGCATGCGCATGGGGGTGTGGTAGTGCGTACGCATCACACCCCTTTTTTTTTTACAATAATAATACCCTAAGACTCATCTAATTGTATTTTAATCAAATTAGGCACATTTAATCAAACAAATATAACAACCAGATAAGATTAGAGTTAGATAGATATTAGCTTGGTGGGTTGTCTCCCACTTAGCACTTTTGTTTAACGTTCTTAAGTTTGACGTGCCAATGTTGGTTCTGTTACTTCCATTTGGAGTTGTTCCTTACCAAGTGCGCATCTGCTCCCTTGTTGTGGTAAAGAATTTGCTCCATCTCATTCAGCATCTCTGTAACACTTAGGCAATCTGCTTGTAATCTATTAGCTCATTTCTTGTGATTCTTCTGTTCTACCCATCATTTTTCTTTCAACTTTTTCTCTTTTTTTTTCTTTCATAAACCCTCTTCTTCTTTCAGCTTCTGCAGTAGTTCACTTATCAATGCCTCGATCATCCCTATCTGAGCTGATTCTTTGCCTTGCATCCTTCCATCGTCTTCTCTTAATCGACGGTTTTTCTTCTTTGGAGGGGGTGTAATCTGGAATGTTTCCGTGGTCTTTCCCGACGAGAAAGTGAAGATGTCATCGTCATAAGTCAATTTAAATCTGCTCGTTTTCAAGAACGATCTTCCTAACAAAACTTGGGAGTGTCCCTTTTCTACCGGTGGTGGTTTGATGACATGGAAGTCTGTTGAAATTACGAGCTTCCCTATCTTTACCATCACATCTTCAATAACTCCAGCCGCCGACACAATGCTGCAATCAGCAATAGTGAAAACGTCTGTAGTTGTTTTCATAGGTTCCAACTCTAAAGCCTCGTATAATGCATGGGGCATTATATTTCCACAGGCTCAGGGGTAAAGACAACCGGGAATCTCAAATCCCTTGATCTTGCAGGTGACTAGGCATGGGCCTGGACCTTCGCATTTAGTCGGGAGCTCTTCTTCGTCCTCCCTTTTGTTAGAGACTGTGTTAATGGACAACATCTCCCTTTGATCATTCTGGGCTTCGGTCTCATTCCCCCCATTCGTCTGCTAGTTCTTCTTTCTTAGACTCTTCTTCTTTATAATCACTATCAAACTCCTCACTAAAAGTCTAACATTTCTCCAATATCCTTATCCTCTTCACCCTTTGAACTAGTCATCTCGGCTAACAACTCATACAGCTACTGCTCAGCTTCTTCGTTGTCTGTGTTTCCTGATTCCTTCTCACTTTTCGACTTGTCACTAATAGCATTGAGCCCTCCTTTGGGGTTCGGTAGAGGTTGAGACAGTAAAGGATTAGGGATAACTGGTGGAGGTTGGTGCTGAAGCTGTACTTGTTGATTCATCATCTTTTGCATTAATTCTGTTATTTGGTTCAATTGAATCATGGCTTGCTTATTGAATTCCTTTGCTTCTTGATTTTCTCGTTGGAAAACTCGGATGATTTCATCTTGGCTCATTGGATGGTTACTTGTTGGAGGGTATTGTTGACAGTTGTGTGGGGGGTGATATCTGGTGTTCTGATTATTTTGCGGCTGATTGTAGTTGTAGGGCTGTCTTGGTTGGTTTTGTTGAGGGGGACCCCATTGGTTTGGTTGCTCTTCTTTCCATCCTTGAGTATAGTACTGTTTGTTCTATGGTGGTATCGCGGTGGCACTATAGGAGTTGTGGACACTCATCTGTGTGGTGAGAATTGTAGGAGCAAATCCCAAAATACTTGATCGATTCTTGCCGCGAGTTGTCCGTTTGACGTTTTAACAACGTCGGGGTCGCTTGTTGCCCTTCCTTAATTTCCTTTAACATAGCCGCGATATTAACCAAGGATTTGGCTAGCACTGTGGATTCAGAGGGAGCTATCTCATAAACGCCTTTACTCCTTGCTCTACTGCTGAAGTGTTATTGGTATCAGCCACTGTCTCTATCATTTCCCATGCCTCTTCTGGCGTCTTGTTCATTAGAGCCCCTCCACTGAAAGCGTCGATCATCGCCTTGTCAGTGGGTGTCAATCCCTCACAAAAGTAGTTGATGAGCAGGAAATCGGATATATAGTGATGGGGGCACGATGCGAGAAACTTCTTCAACCGCTCGTAGTACTCGTGCAGAGTTTCCCCGTGAAGTTGTGCAATCCCAAAGATATCCTTTCTAATAGCATTTGTCTTGGAAGACGGGAAGTACTTTTCCAAGAATCTCTTCTTGAAGGTTGACTAATCGGAAGTTATGTCGGCAGGTAGGGTGTGGTACCAATCCTTTGCCCTAGCGTCCAGAGGGAAAGGCAGAGCATTTAAAAGAGCATTTACGGGATTATCGATTGAACACCTACTCTAAAGAGCCACCTTGTAACAGAGCATTTAAAGTCAAGAAAAACCCCTAACAAAAGGAACAATAAAAACTGATTGGAAGTAAGCAATTAAAAGTGAAGAAGGATTTGCATAATAACCCTTAAGAGAGAGGACTTGAGGAAATTCATCTTTCCGAAAAGGATTAACAGAGTATAAGAGAGGTACCATGAAGGAATCCTAAAAGAGTCTCAGTAGAGCAAGAGAAATTGAACCTTAAAACATATTTTGATTCTTGCTTTGCTTGAGGACAAGCAAAAGGTTAAGTTTGGTATTGTGATGCGTATGCATCTTGGGTTGTTTTTAGTCTCAATTTCTCTTAATTTTCATGATATTCTTAGTGGATTAATTGTTATTAATTGATGAATCAAACAAACTTGATGTTCTTTGAGTTGTGTTTGTGTTTTTAGATGATTTACTAAGAGTTTTATGTAATTGAAGACCATTTGAGAGAGATTGAAGAAGAGGGAAACAAAGCAGAGAAGAAAAGAGAAAATTGGCTAAGTGTTGAAGCCCACGTATAACGTGGAGAGCCCACGTCATATGTGGGAATTGAATCAAAGAGGGCAAGAATAGGCAGAGATCCCACGTTATACATGGGACTCTCACGTCATACGCGGGCAATGGCATACAAAGAAGCAGAATTTGGCAGAGAGCCCACGTTATACGTGGCTCTCCCCACGTCATACGTGAGCCATGGCGTCCAAAGAAGCCATTTGAGGCAGAGACTCCACGTTATACGTGGATGTGTGGTGTCATACGTGAGCTTGGCGTCCAAAGGGGCAACTTGAGACAGAAGCCCCACGTTATACGTGGGGCAGTGACGTTATACGTGCAGCCCAAAAACATGCAACGTCCAATTTCAATCCAAGCCAGTCCAATCCAAGTTGTTAGGTCTCAATTCCACTCATTAATCAAGGGTTTAGTTGGAAAGATCAAAGATATGATTGATTGAAGACTCAAGAGAAGAAGATAAGGAGTTGTAACCATAAAGAGATAAGATTAGGATTAGATTAGATTGTAATTTGAATTTGAACTTTAATTAGGATAGGTATAAGAAGTAACTTAACCACTAGGGTTAGGAACTTTAGCATAGACGTTTTTCATAATTCTTAGATCTAGTTTTTATCATGCAAGGCTAAACTACTCCATTGTTAAGGGTGAGGAGCTCTGTTCACCCATCATGAGGTAGTCTTTTGTACATTCAATTATCAACTCAATGAGGTATATTCAGTTATCTTCTGTGCATGATTTAATTTTCCATTCTTCATCCCAATAGTTTAGAATCAATGAGT
>JASCZI010151085.1:104263-119556 GCA_036250425.1 Stylosanthes scabra | reverse complement strand
CTACCTTCAATTGCTGCCACGCAATTGTCTTTCCTCATAATTGCTTTTATCTTCAATTTCCATACGGAAAAATTACTCCCACTGAATTTTGGAATCTCAAATTTTGTTGCCATTTTTAATATGCAGTAACTCGCAGCGGAACTGATTATTTATTAGCAACCTTTGGCTCTGATACCACTGTTAGGTACCAGACAAATGAAACAACAAAATTATAGAGATGAAAAATTAAGAATCTGTCTATTATATGTGAACAACTGAATGACTTTCTTTGAGAATATTTACAACTTCTCTCTATTACAAGGAGATTACAATAACACTCTCTCTTGACAAAAGGAGAATACACATCTCTCTGTACATATACGAGAAAACCTCTCAAAGAAAACACTCTCTATACAACTCAACACATGTTGCTCTTGTTGAAATGAATTGATTGAAATGAACTAAGGAACAACTCAATTTATAGCTGAGTCTACTGGATATGAACCATCCGTCAATTAGAGGTATATAATTCTTCTCAGTTTCAACCACTGAAATTCTATGGTTATAAACTAGGAATGATTATTACCGTTCATTTATTTAGTTATTATTTATTTATTTATTTTCTAAAATTAGCTTTACTAATTTTCACATCTATAAGCTTTGGAAAAAAAAAAATCAACTGCATTCAGGAATCTTTTACTTTTTCATGTCACTAAGTGCAGAAATAGAGTGGAATTTTTTAGTGAAATCCAGATGAGCCTAACTTATTCTCACCAAATTTTATAGCCTTCCAACCTCTGTAGAAATAGATATCAGTTTTGGAAGAGAGGCTGCTAGAACAAATTTCAAAACCAGTTTCAAGATAGGGCAGTAGCCTTCCAGAGAAAATAAAAACTTCTACATAACTTGGATTGGCATTTGACCTAAACCATTAGAAATATTATTTCCTCTAGTTTTTCCACATAAAATTTTATCAAATTTAGAGGTGTCTAGAATTTATTATGAATTTTAGAAGAAAGTGACAGAATGTTGAACTCTTCGGATTGCCAATAAACTTTTTTCTATAATTATTTAAACAGCAATGCTACAAGGCCAACACAATTTACTCTTTTTGACCAACACTTAGCCAACTTAAATATATTTAGTTATTTACAGGTTGATGTGAAAAAAATCGGTTTTGCTAGGTGTACACATAAACACATTGAAATACATAAATCTTTTCCACTTGAGGGAGTGATTAATTAGGATGTGTTTGTGTGTTTTATGTGTACACCTAGCTTTTTTGGAAAAAAATATCCCACACAAAGTATATGTACCCCTTAAGCTTTTCTGTTATTTAGAAATATATTAAGAGTTAAACATGTAATTTGAAGTTGTTAACTACCCCCATGTAATTATCTATATACTCCCATGAAAAGGTTTGCTTATTTATTAAGCAGTAAACCCATGTTGATTAATAGAAGTCATATTGCTCATTTGTTAATTACTACAAAGTCCAGGAGAATAATATACACAACATTGTTATTTGTTAGCATCATGTATCTGCTTGAACCATTCAACAATGATATAATTGTGACTCATAAAAACCACCTGGGCAAGGAGGCATAACCTCGTGCTCCAGCAATTTTACAACTTCATTCATCGACGGACGGTCCTCCGCATTTGCATCCGTGCAACTTGCTGCCAGTTCGATGATCACTTCGACAGATGCCAAATCTGCATTGGTGCATCTTTTGTCTACCACTTCTTCGAATTGGTTTTCTTTTAGGACCGTGTTCATCTGAAAATTATTACCCAAAACATGTTACACATGTTTTTAGACATGAGTGGTAAAGCAGAAAATGAAATAGGGTTCTACTAACTAGTACCCTAAATACAAAGTTAAGAATACAACATATAGAAACTTCTCATGTTATTTATTTTAGGATTGTCTCTTGTGAGAAATTTTGAAGTTTTTCATTCAATAAATGCATTTCAAGCTCGAAACTTATAATTTTGGGAACCGAAGAAGTTCTGTTTTATGCAAAAATAAAAAAGTAAAAATGTGTGGCTTCTTAATTATATGAGCTAAAGCTTACCCAACCAACAACATTTAGCCCTCTCTTCAGAAAGGAAGGATCTGTCGGTCTCTTTCCAGTTACCAGTTCTAGCAACAGAACTCCAAAGCTATATACATCCGACTTCTCAGTTGCTCTCCCACTTTGTAGATATTCTTTTGTTGATCCAAGAAAAAAATCAACAAAGAAGTAAATAAATAATTAAATAAATATAAAACAAAAATCGCTTTTTCAGTTGTTTTCTTTTATAATAATCACTTGCTACTGTAACTCATTAAGTTGTTGCAGGTCAAGAATACATTTGTCTTGGGTAAAGTATTATTTTATCTCTAATGTTTACAAAAAGTTTCAAATTCTACAATGCATGTTAACTATGTCTATTACCATTTAGGGTAATGCTACATGTACACACATCCATGCATTTCCCAAAAAATAACTTTTGTTTTCTTTATTGATTCAAATTTTCTGTGATAGTCTTCATTATTTATTTTCTGTGCTAGACTTCTTTATTTTTGTACTCAGCACGTGGATCTGTTAGATGTAAAAACACATGAATGGATATATGGATGTATGTACACCTAGATTTATTGTAATATTTAATATTGTGTAAAATTGCCCCGACTCAAACTTTAATCATTTTACAACACTTCAAAAGATTATATCAAACAAGATGAAAAATAAAATTTCTTCCAGAAAAACCATTTTTCCACAAACATTCACCTCTTAAAACTATAATGTTAGGTTCTAGTTGAATAATTCATGGACAGTTTATACTTTATACATAATTATCTCTCAACACATGATATATATATATTTAGGAAATTGATTCTCAGGACATCATCAAATACTGAGGCACTTCTTTTGGCAGATTCCTATGATGTGACTCTAACTTTGTAGTACCTGACAGTAAACAGATACCCTAATGAACCAGCTAGTATTCGAAATTAAGTGCATACCTGGCGCCAAATAGCCGAATGTACCAGCAACAACTGTAGTAACATGAGAGTCATCATCAACCAAAAGCTTTGCAAGTCCAAAATCAGAGACATGAGGCTCCATGTTTTCATCAAGAAGGATGTTGCTAGATTTGATGTCTCGATGCACGATTTTTGGGGAGCAGTCATGATGCAAGTATGCCAAACCCCGGGCAGAACCAAGGGCTATCTTTAGGCGAGTGCTCCAATTCAAAGATTGCTCAGTGTTGCCTAAGCAGAATGCATGGATTCATTAAAGATATTAGTTAATCACTTAGAACTAAAGAGCATGTCATCATAAAATCATAATAGACGAAAATAATAATTAAACTGGATTTAGCAAATATACAAAGGTTATTGTTGGATAGACCAAAGAAGTTATAGCAGAAAGAATATTAGAGAGATGAGAGCAAAAACAATGATATAGGGCTGCTGATACTGTAACCAATATGCCACCTGAAAATGGTAGTGGGAGGGTGTGAGATCCTAGGCTGATTCTGTTAGGAAAAAGAGCATAGAATGGATTACATAGGAGAGGGTGACAATTTTAATCATAGGCTGGAAAAGTAAGGATAGGCTCATAACTAGGAGGAAGGCAGACCTTATAATTTCTGCCATGGTCATTCTCTATTTTCTTCATTAGAATTCAGTAAGTTACAGACAGGGAAAGGGTGACATCACACTTGATTCATTCACATTTCATTGTCTTTCTATTACTTCCGTATTGCTCCTTATTGACTCTAGGTACCCGTTGTTACAACTAGTATCAGAAGCCGGTTGTCGACAGCATAGGAAGAGCTACCTGTAAGTTGGAATAAGGTGAATACCGAAATACTAATAGCCGATAGCCAAGTGGCTACCGCTGGGTCAGTTTCAATAGAGTAAGCCGTCGTAGAAATCAGCTCTCCGAGACCGGTGAATTTTTAGGGACTTGGGTATGATGGGGTGTCTAAAGTCTAACAATGGGCCTTATGAGATGCTTCATATTGTATTTAAGGAGAGCGGTTCTTCACCTTCATAGCTACCTTTTAAAGTAAGATTTCCCATTTTCCTGATCTACTTAATAGATTCTGTTGCAAAGTTCACCCCCAAAAGGATGTTCTCACTTTCTCAAACCCATCTAATTTTAGTATTCTTCCACAATTTGTCCACCTAAATTTTCTATTAATCAAAGGTTATCCGAGAAAGATTTTCATGTATGTTCTCACTTTCTCATAACCATCTAATTTTAGTATTCTTCCACAATTTTTCCAATTAAATTTTCATATTCATCAGAGGCTCTCCCAAAACCATTTACACAAATTTAGCTTAATGAAAAGGCAGATAGCCAGTGCATAAAAAACAATAGCTTTACCATGTAAGAGACAATCTAAGCTTCCCAGGGACAAATAATCGTAGATAAGGAGCTTTGTAGAAGGAAGCCTGCAATAACCACGCAGGTTTACTAAATTGATGTGCTTGATACTACCTAAGATTTCTAGTTCCCTTTCAAACCCTTGATCTGACCCATCCCGTCCTCTATCAAGCCGCTTAACAGCAAATGTACCACAATCATTCATCACCATGCGGTAAACAGTACCGAATCCTCCAGACCCCACCACATCCTCTTCATCAAGTGACTCCAGTTTCTCTATGATCTCAGATGATGGATATGGCAGATCACCATGGAAAGTGATTAGTATTGTACCTGTTACAGGAGGGTTAATAACTACATATTCATAAAGAATAAAAGACCAAATTGTTTTTCATAGTAAAATCTGAAACACACCACCCTTTGAACTTGATTCTGGATTGACTTGTTTGTTCACTTCCGAGTATTGCCTAGCAGTTCTTTCCTTTTTTGATGGCAAACAAATCCAGAATAACAGTAGTACTAAGACAAGTGCAATGCCCATTGTTGATATTGCACCAATTAACAACCACTTCACGTAATGTGATGTTCTTTTGGCGGGTACTGTAATTATTTAAAAGTTTTCATAGTTAGCTGACAAACTCAAACCTTGACTAATCAATAAGTAAATATTGTTGTAAGATCTAGTCAGTAAAATCACATTTAAGAATATAAATCATAGGACTTGCCTTCGGATTCATCATTCTCATCATGTGGTAACACTACAGGGAAACCAAGTGATGTCCGACATGGTTTTTTAACTTGCCATCCACAAAGATCTAAATTGCCAATAAACCTGTTCACATACAAGAAAAAGCAAAAAGATTGAACCCCCCACATAAAGCACATCTCAAATAGATTAACATTATTCATTTAAAACAAATAGTTGAGACTTTAGACTTGGATATAACATCATTAAGAATAACATGTCATAAATATGTGAAACATGTAGGGGTATTCGAATCTTTTAATTTTGCTTTCCATCAAAAAAATTTCCCTAACTTCAATTATCTTCTCATTTTGCGGTAGAATGTTTTCCTTACAATCAAATTCGTGCACCTTCTCTCATATAAATATACTGTTTATTACTGAATTCATATAGCATAGCTCTTTGGGATTCGAAAGTAGCAAATAATATGACAGAAATTTGATTTTGCTGTGTGAAGTACTTACACATTTTTCCCAAAGGTTCCTAGCACTCCAGTGTCAGGGATTTCGCCAGAAAAGAAATTTGTTGACAAGTTCCTAAGAAAAGCAGGATCAAGCTTATTATGTTGAATGTTATGGTTATCAAAATATATATAGCTATGTGCAAAATGAACTTACAGAAGCTGCAAATTTGTAAGATGTCCAATAGAAGGAGGTATTGCACCCTTTAGTGAGTTACTTGATAAGTCCCTGTATTTATCTTTCCCATTAGTTATAACCAAAACAAGAATCAAAATACCATTATTTAATATATTTTTCAACAAATTAACTGGAACCATGATATTAATAGTTCAATAAGAAAGATATTATTCAAAGCAAAATGAATCGCAACAAAGCAATGCGAAGAATTGAAAAAAGAGGAGAGTATTACAATATCTTTAAATGCAATAGGTTTCCAATATCTGAGGGGATTCCTCCTTGAAGATAATTACCTCTCAAGTACCTTTCATTATAATCGAATAAACTATATCAGCCGTTCAGCTGGAAAATTAAAGGAGGAACTGATCATGAAAAGCCAAAGGCCAAAGCACTATTTCACTTACAATGCTCTTAGCTCAGTACAATTGGTAATTTCGTTAGGAATGATTCCATGTAAACTGTTCTGATGAAGTGCCCTGTTTCAATGCAAACAAATGATTGAATAAATTGAGGGCATAGTCATAGATGTTAAATCTCTCTTCATTTTTGAGAACTGAAGTAGTGAACATGTAGAAGAGGAACACTTATTACAATCTCCGCAGTCGACTGAGTTTTCCTATGCTGGGAGATATGATTCCGCCAAGTTGCATGTAAGGCAGATTACTGAGGAACACAACTCAAACAGGAAAGCCTCATAATCAGTACTCAATAAAGGTCCTCGTAACACTGAGTGAGTTACCTACATGGATCTTACATCATAATTCTCCATGGTAAAACATCTTAGTGGCTTTCACCATACTGTATACCAGTTCATGTGTTCCGTTAATAGAATGGTAAAAAATGTAATGATGAAAAATTGATAGAGATATTCAAAGGGAAAAAAGGAAAAATAAGTTGTGTATCCTACTAATGTGTTTGTGTCCCTCTTGTCTCAAAGGACACAAAATACAGTCTTAGGATGCAACGACCGTGTCCATGTCTCACTTGCCAAACATCAGTGTCTCATGCTTGTAAACAACCACTATGGATTGTGGTGTGAATCACGAATATTGATGTAATCCGCAATCTACGAGATATATTTTCAAAATATGAAAAGCTATGTTTGATAGGTTGCATCTCTTCATAGACTTGTGATTTATTAAAGGGTTATGACCAAATAAAGAGTTGTATCCCCGGATTGTGATCCATTTAAGAGTTATATCTTATCAAAGGGATGTTTATCTTCACGAACGTGCTGATGCATACATAAATTTAGTGCCTATAAATAGAACATCAAATTGGCAGGACAAATACAACAACCCATCCTCAAATTTCATCACTGCTATCTCTTTCATCTCAACACTTTCTTTTATGCACAGAAGAAAACTTAGAATGCAAAAACAAGTCAACAAGAAACCAATCCAAGTACTCTCAGTTAAGAACAAAGCCATAGGGTCATTGATGCAAAAAGAAAAAAGAAAAAAGAATGAAGCCACTGCCATGGGAGATGTTTGAAGTAGTAGTAACAGAAAAAGACGAGAGAATGAAGAATATGCATTTCTTACATACATTGAGCGAACTCGGTGTTCTTCCCCAGGATAACAGGTGATACCAGTCCATCTACAATGGGAATTGATATTAGAATGTTGCCAGTCACTGAGAAAATTCCTTGTGTCATTCAAACTACTTTTGATTTCCAACAATGTCACACCTAGAAAATCAATTGAAGTTATTTATTTAGAAGAACAGAATCAAGAATAAAATGTGGAAAAACAGTAAAATAAAGGGGTTCATAGGTTTTACCATCTTGTGTGAGAGCAAGAGAGGAGTGGAAGAAAACAGTGGTGGAAATCACCAAAACCATCCACGCTACAAGAACCCTTTCCATTTCTGGTTTATTCTAAATGGACTCTAGTTCAGATTTTCCAAAGTTAAGTGGGTGGAAAATGGAGTTGAGTAAGTGGCTAAGCTCACTGAGAAAGAGTGAAGTGGACAGTGATGTGGTTGGTGTGGTGATGGCAATGGGGTAGAACTCAGGGGGTTGCCAACTTGCCATGCCATGATTGAACTTTCTTTAAAGAAGTAATGATTTGAACTTTTGAAGCATGCATGAAGAGAGAGAGAGAGAAAGAAAGGGTATGCTTGCTTTTTACTCCACCATTCGAAACAATGCAAGTGCTCCATTTATTTCTTTTTCCTTTCGTTTTTTTATTAACCAGCGAATGCATTTGTTCATGAAACCTGAAAGGCAATAGTGCAATACCATTACCAAGAAGGTCTAACAATTTTCCATTGTGATTAAAAAAAAAAAAAAAACCGAATTATGTCATTTACCGCAAAAACTAAAAATCAAAGAGTTTGTATAAACTATAAACAATTAAATTTATTGAAAAACTTAAAATATAAGGATTTATAAATTATATTAACATTTTAAACTTTTTAGTTATAAAAATCAATTGTTTAATAAAATAGACTAATAGAGTGCTAAATAACTTTTAAAAAAATAAAAAGTCATTTTTTAATTTTTCATAAACCTCCTAAATAATTTTTTAGGAAATTAATTATACCAAACATTAATACTTAAATTTCATTATATCTTCCCAAAAGAACCCTTACAAAATTGGACGTCAATTGATCACTCAACAAAATGTGAGTGTGATATCTTTTGAAAAATAAATCTAAAACCATTTTAATTTTAATTTTTATCTATGAAACAAATAGAAATTATAGAAAGACACCTAAAAAAGAAGGAAATTATAGAAAAAAAAATTTAATGGAAAATTCTCGTTTCAAAGACATATATTTCATCATGTTCTATACTTCCTGATTCCTGAAAATGAAAAACAGAAAACATCTACCTCCTCTTTATCGCTGTGTCTGTTTCAAAAAATAAATAAATAAATGAAGCCTTAATACCACAATTAGAAATTATTAATACATATAGAAAATTAAATACCAAATAAATATAAAAACAAAGGCATAAAAATAAAACTGAAAGCATAGCAACAAACAGAAATAAAATCAACTCAATGAATGAATAATATAAATAGGGGGGAGAAACCAACACTGAATATATACAGATTTCATTACATGACTAAAAAGTGAACCTAAGATTCCATAATCTTGATATATGAGTTTAAATGTTTAATCAAAAAGCAAAACAAGCTGATTTTGTAAGAAGTCAACCCAATAGAATTTATCGTCCTAACTACCAAGCCACTCATTTCCACGAGCCATTTGTTTCCTACCCTGCAAAAAGTCCAACGTATTCCTTCTCTTGTAATTCACATGCACCAAACAGCACCCAAACATGCCTAGTCAATTTCTATTTTCATTTTTCAATATTCTGTATTTTCAGGATTTTATAAATAGTGAAAACAAGATTTTGTTGTTTTCACTATTTCTAGTTTTTTCTTCCACAAATTTTGAAAATATAGCCAAAAAAATTAAATGCAAGCAGAAACCAATCAAGCCTAACATATATTTACATGATGACAAACATCACACTCCACACTAAAATATACCAAGACTATGAGACTCCACCCAAAACTCTTCTGAGATCAGATTTCTGCTCTGGAGTTAGCCTTGAAGGATAGTTGACATCAAGCTTAATTCTCAAATTCCCCTTCTTCCCAGGTTCTTTTGATATGGGCATTCCTTCATTGGGGACAACAACCTCAGCACCAGGTTTGACAATATCTGTTAGTGGGATCATGAGACTCCTTCCATCTAAAGTTGTCAGGTCCAAAGTTTTACCTGTAAGAGCCTCCAAAAGTGTTATCTCCTGGTGGATCACCAAGTCATTACCATCCCTTCTATAAAGAATATGTGGTTTCTCATCTATCACGAAAACAAGATCCGCCGGGATGACACCGGGCTCCTGGTTACCCTTCTCCGGGAAAGTAACCTTTGTTCCTTTCTTCCAGCCAGGTTTTATCTCGATTGTCAAAATCTCCTCCACATTCCGGGACTTTCTGAAATAGAATTGCTTGTGTCAAACATAGCAAACAAACATAAAAATCAATTCGACTAGTGAGTAAAAGAACCACAGCAGAATTTTTATTTTTATTCTTTTTCTGAATAGATTATCATGTAATTAGTATAACAAGGCCTGTGTAAGATAATAGTGCAACTGCAGCTAAACTAAACAGATAATACAGAGAATAAAGCGGAATATAGAGTATGGTAGTAAATAAAGCAGGATAGAGTAGAGAATAGAAGAAGGAATAGAGGCAGAGGGTTTTGTTCACCTAATTTCAAAGCTAAATGCCTCCAATTCCACTAACAAAATGGCCATGCCATACACAGTTAGTTATATGACTACCCCCCAAAATACCCTTTCTTTCTTATTTCTTTATACTTATAGGTAATGCAGTTCTCAAAATCCTTTGGAACATGTTGTCTTTAGATTTTACAAGACCACTGTCTGAGCTCTAAACCAACAGGGGAGAACTTGATCTCTCACAGAATAAAGTTAATTTTGATACACAGTCGGCATAGTAATTAACAAATGTTCAGAAAAACATATATTAGTATTTGGATGACTTTCAATGAACTTATTAAGGAAGTCAAATATTTTTAATAACATGGCAGTACATAAAACATAATTGGATAAATGTAAAAGGCACTTCTCCATTAACAGCATATCAGAATTAAATACCAAAATTTATACTCAAGCACAATTTTCTTTATTTAACTGAAATTATATCGTGATCTAGAAATTATATATTGTTTAATATTTCCCCAAGACCAGTATAGAGCATACTACAGAATTCTATTAAGAGCTACCACAACTTGGGCCGTAAACAGCATGAGCTTACTGCATGAGTATCCCAGAATTGTCATTTTTCAAGAACAGATAAATAGGCTATCTGTTACTTATGAATCTGCAATCCATAACCAACAGGGTACACAAAAAACTTAACAATGCAGCAAAGACCATTAAATACCTTAACACAACAAATTAACACTAATGTCAGCATTCAACAAAAACAGCCAGGTTACACTTGTGAATTATGAAAGCCATCAATTTGTTTGAACATCTATTCAGTCTTTAAGGAGGATTGTTATGTAAATTAGAAACAAAATAAGACATGGCCATGAGATTGGTTTATCTAATAAAAGAAATTAATCATACAACTTTTCTCCTTAGTTGAGAAAATTGATAACCTAATAACATTAAAAATGCAAAGATTAATTTTTCACATATATATATATATATATATATATATATTTTCATATACATTCCCAACTACACTGGGTAATTGATGACTTCATTTATTATAAACCACATGATCCTGCATCATATCTGAAATTGTTACCAAAAGCCACTACCTTAGATATAGGGTAGACCAACCACTCTACTAGTATATCTTTCCACTACAACAGACTTAAAAAGAAAAGAGAGGAAATGAAAATAATTTATTGTCAAAGACTAAAACAGACATCATTTCACATCAACCTATGAATCAAGGATTTGACTTCATGATCACTGTTACTGCAACTAGAAGTTTAACCAGGGCAACTAGATCCTTCTACATAGAGTAGGTGGAAAGTTTCGAATTAGAATAAATTATGTACTTCAATTTCACTCTAAGCCGAAAGTTAGTACAATTTGTTCTATTCTCCCCTCACCCACACAACCAACAAAACCTTGCATTTAGCATTGTCTGACCAAAAAAAGAAGAGGCTCTCTTAGACTAATTAAATTGTCAGACATAATGATTGCATTTGCATACAAATCTTTAAAAACGAAGTGACAAATTTAAAATAAAAGGGAGCAGAAGCAAATGTAACCATCTATCTGCTTCTGATTATTTTCTTAATATGTCTTTTGTTTTTTCTTCAAATTTCACAAATTTTAAAAACACTCCATAAAAAAATGTACTTCTCTTATTAAAATATAGCACATTGAGACACACCAAGTATTCTCAGAGTCAGAGAGTTAAGATTAAGAAGAAAGAAGCCAAACATTTTAAATGCGATACTATGTTAAGTTATGATTAGGAATTAGGGTTAGGGTTCCAAAATGGTTCATATTTTTTACCCAAAAGCATCATAGACGGTTCTGGAGATCTTCATCTTCTTCTTGACGCCCTTGTAAAGATCCTCCAAGCTGCACGGCAGCACGTTCTCCACCGCAGCAGCCTTCCTCGCCGCGCCGCCGAACCCATTCGGCGTCTTAAAGAACCCATCCCTCCGCACGCCACCACCTCCCCTCGCCCCACTGCTGCCCGCGTCAGCCCCTTCGCTGCCGAAAATCTCGGCGTAGATGTCGTCGGCGTCCCGGGGATTAAACCGAAATGACGACGACGACGACGTGCCAGGGTTCTGGCGGTGGTGGTTTTGGTGTGCGGTACCGTTCTGGTAATGGCGCGAAGAGGAAGAAGAAGAAGAAGAAGAATAGTAGGAAGATGAAGTGGACGACGAAGGCGGCGGAGGCGGAGGGAATTGACCGGACTTGAGAGCCTCCTCGCCGTAGAGATCGTAGATCTGACGCTTCTGAGGGTCACTGAGAACATCGTATGCTTCGGAGATACGTTTGAATTTGGCTTCAGCTTCGGACTTGTTGTGAGGGTTCTTGTCAGGGTGCCAGATCATGGCGAGTCTCTTGTACGCTTTCTTCAGGTCCTCATCGCTCGCGTTTCGATTCACTTTCAGTATGTTGTAGTAATCCATGCCCATTCGCTTTTTACTTTTTTCTTCTCACTCGCTCACTCACTCACTCACTGGCACAAAAAGTTTCTTGGAATGGGAGTTATACGGTGGTGGTGGAGGTGGTAGTTTGGATCTGAATGTTAGGGGTGAGGCTGTGACTGTAACGGAAAAATGCGTGGGTTTAAATCCGACGGTTAGGAGTGGGGAGCACGATGAAGATTGTGACGGGAACCGGAAGTCGAAAATCGAAATCATATGTGGGTCCCCTCACCCCTCCCATAATGACCCTACGCGGATTTCCTTCTCTTTTTTCCGCTAATAAATTACGATGGATGAACAATATTACAATAACAACAACATCTCACTCTCATTTCTTTTTTAATAGAGTAAAATCCCTCCTTTATCCTTGAACATTTGGAAATTAAATTTTGTCATCCCTGAACAATTTAAAAACCCATTGGACCCATAATCTTATAATAAATAAGACTAAGGTAGTAAACTCATAGTTTTTACCTCGACTTGGAGAGTTAGTTCAAAATCGTAATTTGTTGAATCGTAACACGAAATGTAAACATGACTCGTAAAATATAAAAAAATATCATAAATTTAACAATAAAAATTAGTTATACAAATAATAAAATAAATCTCAAGTACACAATTAGTGAAATTAGTGAAGTAGATTATATATAAGTTTTATACCGTATATAGCATAATAATTCAAAATCACAAATCAAAATACAAAATCCAAAAGTCATCAAACATTAAATCAAAACACAAATTCATGGCTTGTAAGTTTATGCAACATTAATGTAATTCATGTAGCAACTTAAACTAGTAAACTAATAGCAATAGACAACTAAACCTTAAATAAATCATTTAAATTCAGTCATTCTATTTTTCATCTATCTCAAATTCCTCATGATGAGTTTCGTTAACTTCCACATTACCATCTTCATTGTTGGTAGCAGGAGAAGGAGGTCGTTGAAGAAGTTCTTCAAATTCATCATCATCAAGAAATGGAATTTCCAAAGGATATTTAGCTGCACCAACAATTCTATTACCACTTGTTTCATCATTCAAATCAGGATATGGAATTATAGCATCTAGATCTTCTTCTCCTCCATCCTCATCAGCAACAATCCACTCTTCATCAGAGTCCAATTCATCAAGACTATAATTATAGTCAACACCTCTTCTAGTTTTCTTTTTCTTTGCTAATCTTGAGTTTGTCATCACAAACACAACATCATTCATGGTTTTAGCTTTCACTACAAAAAATTCGTTAGTTACCGTCGGATTTACCGTCGGACTACCGTCGGATTATGAACGGAAATTCGACGACTGGATACGTTTCGTCGGATTGCTAGTCGACGGTAAAGAGCTCAACGCAAATTCGTTTCTGTCGGATTTTCTTTGTCCGACGGAACTTTCAGTCGGATTCATCCGACGCAAATCAGTTAAAAAGTTGACGATCTTATGTCTCCATTTTCCGTCGGATTATTATCCGACGCAAATATATCCCACGTTAAATCCGACGGTAATTCCGACGGTAATATGGTCAGTGAATGAAGGGTAGGCCCGACGGTAAATCCGACGTTAACGTGATCAGTGGACGATGGGTAAATCCGACGGTAAATCCGACGGAAATGGACATAGGGTTTTTAAAAACCCAGCTCAGATACACACATACCCTTCCAAAATAATACACCTAATTCAGACAATCCAAATAACTAATAGCATAAATCAAATCAGAAGCAAATTCAATTGCAGAATTAAATCAAATATCAATGAATAAATCAAAATACAAATTAAAAATATAAAACAAACATAGTCGTCGTAAATCGTAATAATGAAAAAATAAGAAACATGAATAAAAACTAGCCTAACTAAGCATCATCATAGTCGTCGTCGTCGCCCTCCGGCGGATGGGAAGGCGGTGGCGGTGGCCGAGGTGGCAAAGGGGGTGCGGTCGTAGAGTCTATACCAGCTGCCGAACCGCCGCTAGTCCCAGGGCGTAGGGGGCCATAGTAGGCTGCCATCATACGCGACATTTCCTCCATGCGCCGTAGATGCTCCTCTGCCCGCGCATCCTTCTCCGCTAGGGTGCTCTTGAGGCTCTTTACTTCGTCAATTTGCTGTTGCAGCAAATCGCCCTGACTCTGCAGGCTCTGCGTCAGGTTCTGGACCTGCTCTCTCAAGTCCACAACCTTCGGAGCGGGCGGACCTGTGTGACAACTGGATGCCGATGCGGATGAACCTGCATAGCCGGATCTACGCAGTGATGAGGCGAAAAAACCTCCGGCCCCGTAAACCCGGTTCTTGTATGGCTCAGACAGAGTCTGACGCCACACAATGTCCGGGTCAACTGTGGCGGGACTCTCATCATCACCCTTCACCTGTTGGTACAGGTGAAGGGTCATTTCCTGGGGACCGATCCAGTTCAGAAGACAACACTTAGAGCACGGACACCTAGAAACCCCGGCGACCCTAAATTCTTCCAAAGTGAAAACGTGTGCAACAAACCCATCAACCCCATTCATGAACTCAGGCCTTATTCCCCTATCAGTGTAGAACCTATCGTACATCCACAATCGATGTGGTGGAACCGGGGCAGCCATCACACACAACCCGAATTAAACATGCAATTACATTGTTTTTATTAATCACTTGGCATCTAGGCAATTTTTAAAAATAATTTTAAAAAAATTTTGACAGAGTCTCCTTGTAAAATAGAGGCTTCCCCCAAATTAAATTGGTATTATTAATCACTTGGCATCAACGTAATTTTTTAAAATAATTTTTAAAAAAATTTCGGCAGAGTATCCCTTTAAAATAGAAGCTTCCACCAAATTAAATTGGTATTATTAATCACTTGGCATCAACGCAATTTTTTAAAATAATTTTTAAAAG
>JASCZI010151085.1:46602-100860 GCA_036250425.1 Stylosanthes scabra | reverse complement strand
TGTCCTTCAAATTCAAAGTACTAAATCAACAAAGTATTATAATCTCATTCAAGTATAATATATAAAGCCAATATTAATTATTTTATATTAAAATAACTATTTTTTATATATTAATTATTTATACTTATTATATTATAATATACAAGCATTTATTGAAAAATAGTATTAGTAAATATCTTATAATCATAAAAAAGTAAAAATAAAAAATAAGTCATGTTTAGTAAAAAAAATTGTGTTATTATTTGAATTTGTAAATATTTAATAAAAAATATGTATTAATGATGTTATACAAATAAAAATATAGTTAATTTATAAATAAGTGAATGTAAATTCAAGTTAAGATAAAATAAATAAATATAATCTAACTAAGAAAAATGTTATAGATATATATAATAATTTGTTAATACTCTCATATAGTTGCATAGCTTGGTGGAAGAGAGTGCCTTTTGCATGTTGAAGAACGAAAACTGGCCGGGTCATGGTTCGGTTCGACCGACCGATTTCTGGCTGGTTCACCGGTTTGATACCGGTTTACAGACTGGCGGTTTCCAAGTAGTAACCGGACCGTAATTCAGGCCGGTCGACGGTTCAACCGGTTCGACCGGCCAGTCCGGTCCGATTTTCAGAACCATGATAAATAGTTTGAAAAGATGGGCATTTTGAGAAATAGTTTTCAAAACAATGGAAATCAAGTAAATTAGCCGTAGAAATTGCATTATGAGCTACTTTACTACCAAAAAACTCTTTTCGGGTCATAAAGTCTTCTAGTTGAACATCCATCTTAGTGATTGGATCTGGATTTCATGTTATCTTTTTCATACAAGCATAAAATTGCTTCTTGAGATCATAAGCAATTTTAAAACTAGACCTATAATGAATTTGAGGATTCAAATAATAGCCAGCTGCCTGCAATGGCCTATGAAGTTGATTATCCCATCTTGTATCAATAATATCCCAAATAGGCATGTAACTAAAAAATAAAAAAACATTGATAAATTAGTTAAAAACAACATAATATTATTCATGCACTAATGAAAATAATAAAAAAATAATTTGGTAATTTACCTTGTCTTAACTCCTTGAAATGCATCTCGTATTTTTTCTTTTGCATTGTTAATTTCTTCATAAATAAATCATATTGCCGGCTTTTCTTCTGAATCCACCATACGAAGCACATGAAGAAGAGGGTATGCAGCCCTCAAGCAAGTCACAACCTCTTTCCAAAACATCTTATTTAACACCACACTTGCTATTATCTTTCCATCTTTTGTCTTTGCAAACTTACTAGAAGACCACTGATCAGAAAGGAACATTCTTACCAAGGGACTTTTATTGTCATTAAGGCATCCCAAAGTAAGGTAAGAAGTTGCAAAATGGGTCATACCTAGCCTCACCAAATCTTTTCCTTTGGTGTGGGTATGAAGAAGTGAAATAAGGGCAATCCTAGTATATATGTAAGTAGTGATCTTTCTACCTCTGTAAATTGTGTCCTTGTGAAGTGTTATTTTTTCCTCCAAGTCTTCTAACATTAAATCAATGCAATGAGCTGCACAGGGTGTCCAAAACAACTTTTTTCTCTTCTTCATTAGCATTTCTCTTGCAGCTTTGTAGTTAGTTGCATTGTCTGTGATAACTTGGACGACATTTTCTTCACCAACCTCTTCAACCACATTATCTATCATTTTAAAAATCTTGTCAGCTGTCTTAGTAATATGGAAGCATCAATAGATTTCAAAAACACAGTCCCTTTAGGATTATTAACCAAAAAATTCAGAATGGTCCGTCTTCTCTTATCTGTCCAACCATCAGTCATTATTATACAGCCAACTTGTTTCCAAAATATGCTCTATGTTCTCCTAATGATTGTTGAAGAAAATCCACATGTTGCTTCAAAAGGGGAACCCTTAGTTCATGGTAAGATGGTGGCTTAAATCCTATTCCATATCTTATAGCTTTCTCAAACAGTCTATTGTATTCCTCACTCCTTGCTACATTGAAGGGGATACTATTGTTGTAGAAAAAAGCACCAATATCTAAGCATGCTTCTTGTCTCAAATTCTTCTTGAATATATTGTTGATTGAGTACTAATGCGCGGTTTCTTGAATATGTTGCCCTCCAATTATGTTTCCTTTCTTTTTTTAGCAGCCATATCAACTTCTCTAGTAGCTCAACCTGGACTTGCCCCACCCATATTTGTTTTCTTGATCAAATTCAGTTGCAACCCACTCACAACATCCCACATTTGCTTCTTGACTTCATCACTAACAGTGGTACAAGCCCCAACATCCTTTTGAGTTCCTGCTAAGTGGTGTTTCAATCTATAAAATCCCCCTGAAAGAACCTTGTGACAATACTTACATTGTATCTTTTTTCCATCTTCTCCAACAGCAATTCCATGCTCCCATCCCACATCAGTTCTACTTCCAAGAGCATTCTTGATAACCTTTTTTTACTAACAATTCCACATGTACTTCCTGATTGAGAAGTTGGATTGTTAGTTGGATTTTCACTTTCATTAGCTTGACTTGATGTCATATCTGTTGAAAAAATTAACAAAAAAAAATCAATACAGTATTTTGTGTAATTCTAAATTCTGATCCTCAAACAATACAAATCAAAATACCGTTAATATACTATTATACAAATCATAAAGCATTCTACTAGATAAAGCATTTTGCTACATTATGCTACATTAATTAGAAATCTATTTATAGATGTCTTTAAGTCAGAGTTATAGTTTCAGGCTTCACTATATTTTAACATCAATCGGTCTCCACATGTAATCAACTAATCATGATTGGTATTAGCATTAACTTGTTTAGGTATTCAAAAGTAGAGTCTTGAATAGAATATATATATATATATATATATATATATATATAGAGCAGCACCAACTATGCAAGATAAGTATACAATAAGGAAATAAACATATATAGCACCGAATAGAATATGTATAGCAGCAGTGTAGCACCATCTAAGCAAGATAAGAATTAAGTATTTAGTATTGTTGAATCCTTGAAAGAATACATATAACAGCAGCAATGCCAATAAAGAATATAACATAAATAAGATAGGAAACAAGACTAAAGAAAGAATTAAAGAAAATGAAAGATAACAAAAAACTTGAATATATATAGCAGTACCAACTATGCAAGATAAGTATACAATAAGGAAAGAGTATATATATATAGAGAGAATATGTTTTGCAGCAGTGCAGCACCAACTAAACAAGATAAGAATTAACAATTTAATATTATTGAAGCCTTCAAATAATACATATCAGTATATCACAACAGCAATGCCAATAAATGATATAACATAAACAAGATACGAAACAAGACTAAAGAAAGAATTAAAGAAAATGGAAGATAACAAAAAGCTTGAATATAGGCATACAAGTTAAAGTGAATTATAAGTTTATAACTTATTAAAGAATATATATATGGCAGCACCGCAGCATTAACAAGCTAATAAGACAATAGCTATCAAGGCATAGAAGATACAAGCAAACAAAAAAGAAAACATGTAATATATTAACAATGAACATAGAAAGTTAAAAATAGAGGAAACTAGAAAGGAAATTGAAGTCGCAATACAACAAAAAGAAAAATCATGTTTGGGGCTTACTTACCACAGCAACAATAAGCCGATAACACAAGAAGCCAGCAACCACAACAACACCAACAAGTAGCGCAACAGCAACATAAACCTTTGAAGTTCCAAAACATAGCACGTCGAAGAGAGTTAGAGAGCCAGAGAACCAAAGACACTCAACAGTCATGCAAAGAGAGGGTTAAAAGAACAAAAAAAACTGCTTTGAGTGCTAGGGTAAAACGTAAATGTGAGAAAGATAGAGAGATTGGGGGGATTTACCTCCAAATTAGAGTGAGCTTTTGAATTGGGTTGAAATTGGGATGAAATTTGGGCCAAGATTGAATTTCCTCCATCTGAAACGTAGCCTCGTCGGAAAACCACGATTCCAGCGATTACGCGTTTTTGCAGGTTGATTCAGCGCGAACCTGCTTCCTGCAACTCGAAGCACACAATCGGAACGGAAGATAGATGCAGAATCGCAAAATCGTGCGTTTTTGCGAGTTGAAGCGCGATTTTGAGTACCTTGAATAGGACAGTTCAACCCACGTTACTAGCTGAGAACAAGTTAAGATGATGACATGTCAGTTACTATGCCGCGTCTGAAATGTTCATTGGAAGAATGAGACTCATAGACCCCTCACTCCAATCGAAATTGAAATTCCTATATTTGGGGGTGGATTGAACCCTAATTTGGTGTGCTCCTTCATTCACGAATGGTGTCCTGCAAGAAATAAATCATATTGAGATTAATAGTTTTGAACAGCTAAACTAAATAACGAAAATTGATTAAAAGGTACCTCAATTGCAGCTGTTAGAGCATGACCAATGTGAAGAGCTCCAGTCACATTTAGTGGGGGGTAAAACCTAAAAGTAAAGCACAGTTAAGGCACTCCATGTATATAAAATAAACACTTGTTCCCTGTTGTAAATCATTTGAATTTTTTTGCTACCTTTCATGTACCTCAAAAGAAATGCAAAGAAGAACAAACACTAAATCTTCTCATATTAAAGCAAGATCATAACAACATATTTCAATTCAAATAAAATACTTTGAATTCTCCCACCACTCATACCACCTAAATTTCATCAATACAAAAAGTAAGCATTTCAGAGAATGAAACAGAATAATGAACTTAACAACAGAATTGACACCCACGATTTCTCCGTGGTAGTTGGACTGTACTGCTTCGCCATCTGACGAGACATTCGTTTCTTGTCAACGGATGGGGTCTCAGGATCAATGAAGTCTTCAGGATTCTTATCCTCTGCGCCACGTCTTGCACCTTTTTCATTCGTGAACGAAGAGCACACCAAATTAGGGATCACCCCCAAATATAGGGATTTCAATTTCGATTGGAGTGAGGGGTCTATGAGTCTCATTCTTCCAATGAACATTTCAGACGTGGCATAGCAACTGACATGTCATCATCTTAACTTGTTCTAAGCCAGTAACATGGGTTGAACTGTCCTATTTATTATAAGATTAGAAGTCCAAATGGGTTTTTAAATTGTTCAGGGGTGACAAAGTCTAATACACAAATGTTCAGGGGCTGGAGAGAAGTTTTACTCTTTTTAATATATGAGTTTTGCTGTTTCTAAAGATTTTATCTATAAACGTAAAGCATTGAAGAATTATACTAGCTATAGCTTAAAAAAATCAACTACTAAATTAATTAAGAGTTTAATTTTAACATGATAGCGTAATACATTGAATTAAAATTTCATTTAGCATTTGAAAGTTGACTTGCAACTCAAATTAGCCATAAATTTTCAATTTACTCAATTGACTTAAAAAATTTTCGCTCTATAACTTAAGGTTGCCCCTTATTTATTTTCCATTATCAGCATGCCGAAGTAGACAATCAAAATTGAATTAAAATTCCAATTAGCATTTGAAAGTTGACTCACAACTCAAATTAGCTCATGAATTTTCAATTTGCTTAATTTGACTTCAAAAATTTTCACTCTATAATTTAAGGTTGCCCTTCATTTATTTTCCATTATAAGCATGCTGATGTAGACAATCAAGTGACATAGTGGTAGTTAGTGACATGTAGCATATTGACAAAGACAATAGTATCACATGTTATAAAATGGTTTGTCCAAGTATCATAACACTGTTTGTCCATATAACATTGATATATTATTATTTTACACTAGGACATTAACGCAAGTGAGAATTTTATTTAATTCAAGCTAATATAATTTTTTAAATCATTAATGTATACATTATTTAAAAAGTATTGTGAAAAATAATTTCGATATGATAATATAAAATAGTTTTGTCCGTGCAAAATAGGTTAGCACTGTTATTATACGATTTTACAAAAAGTTATTTAAGAAAAAATATTTAAATTATTATAATTGTAAGATATATAATTATGAAAATTGACACCCAAAAAATATATAATTATGAAAATAATTTTTAAAATTGTAATATAGTTTACATAAATTAAATTGGGTAATAATGGATCTCAATTTCATTGTTTAAATATGTGAATTATGTATTCATACTAACCTTAAAATTTGCTAAAAATAAATTGTATATATTTGATCATTATGTTTCATTTATTATTTCTTAAAATTTAATGTTTTTTATCAAATGACATCCATAGTAATATTTTTAATTATAAAGTGCGATTAAAAACAAAAAACATCATATAAGAAAATATGGCCGAATTAATTTCCACACTAACACAAACTTTTTTGTTATATTGGGCTGAACTAAATTTTCATAAAGAGTTTAGTTTTCAAAAATTATAATATTGTCCTATATCATCCTGGGTCATAACAAAAAAATTGGCTCCTCCACTATGGTTTCCCCATAACCATAAATATGTAAACAAAATGAATTAAAGTAGTATACAATAACTTAGGACGAAATTTCGAAACAGAATTAAACAAAAGGGTGACAATCATTGATTGTTGTAACAAACTAACTTTCTGCATCATATAAAAGAAGGACAAAAAATTATCTTCGCACTATTTATCCATTTCCAATCCAACCTTTTTAAAAAAGATTTTATTTGAAGACCTTTACATTTCCACCATCTTGGTTTTCCCCTTGAGCAGCGACTCTCTTTGATACCTTGTTTATAAAAAACACATTAAAAAAACAAAAAAGTTATACAGACCAAACATTGCACTTAATACCTCTTATGCAAAACAAACATAACAACTTTGTTAAAAAAATATACACTGGAGAATTACATTACATACTTGGTTATTTAAATAAACAAACAAAGATGTTAAAACCCAAGTACACAAATATTTATGAGCCTTTTTGATAAGTAAACCCAAATTTTGTGACCTCTCATTGGTACAATAAGCCATTACGAAGAAAGTCTCTAGAAATTAGGATTTGAATGCCTAATGAGAATTTAAATGCACACTTCGAAACAGCAGTCACCGATTTCAACTTATTTTATACATTATTGTTTAATATGTTATTTTGGATTTGGAATAGAGCATTTAAAATACTTGAATAGCTCCATAAAAAAAACTTGAATAACACATCATATTTCAAAATTAAAATTCAAAATTGGAATTCAAAATCTCAACAAATGAGCCCTTATTTTATGTAATCAATTTGAATGATCCTATAATTGTTTCTAATCATATTTCAAATTCCTTATTAGCAGGAGTGACATCATTCAACCACTTAGCTAGTAACACTTGGCGCGATTTTATGGACTGCTAGATGTCGATCAACTATGGCCTTCAAGTGACAAACACAAAGACGAGATCCTTATTCTTTTTATATTTTAATAGATAGATAACTCAAATTGACTCTAGAATTCCACTCGCGACTCATTATAACTCCTGAAATTAATGAAAACAAATCAAATTGGCTCCTAAAAATTTTTATTTTTATTTTTTATTTCATAAATATAGAATTATTAATGTTCTTGGAAAACAAACGAGGGGTCACAGAGTGAAAATTTCGATGGCCAAATTGAGACTAACTTGAAAATTCAGTGGCTAATTTGAGGCGTGAGTCAAATTCGAGGAACAATTTGAGTTTTAACTCATAAAACCTTTTACAGAATTATGCAATCACATCCGTTCTTTTGCATAACTAATCATGGGGTTGAAAAAATGAGTTATTTTGTATGATGTGACTTTATCTAATTGGGTGTACTTCTCAAACACTTTATATTAACTGTGTATCAAAATATACATTGAAAATGACTTAAGTATTCATACACATATAATTAATGGTTTAATTAGTGAATGAATTTTGATGTGCAAATAACATTTTTTTATTGAACATAGGGTGTTTAACTTTGTACAATATATATTTAGTTACCGAATTATCTTCAATTTAAAATAGATATTTGGGTAAAATATACTTTTTGTCCCTGATGTTTGTCCAAAGTTTTTAAAATACCTCTAGATTTTAATTTGACTCAATTTTATATTCAATGTTTTCAATTTGCATCAATTTATCCTTATCTTTTAATTTTTTTAAGGCAAAATATAATCAATATATTTTTCCTATTCTACCCCTCAAAACCTATTGTGTGACAATCACTCACACGATCACACTCATCTCCCCTCCCATGTCGTTGCCCATCACTCACTCTCACACGGTAGTCACACTGACCTCCCCTCCCATGGCGTTGCCCCTCACACACTCACACAATAGGTGTCTCGCTACCGTCGGCGTCACCGTCGTCAACCGCCGCCGCTGCCACTCACCGCCAGCGTCAACAACACTTCCGTCAACTGATGTTCGTTCTTTCTTTCAAACCCCCACCCCCAAACCTTACCTTCCATCGCCGATCTCATCATCATCTCTTCCCATGTCCGCCTCATTACCTTTGCCTCTCTATCTTCTCTCTGTCACTCAAGCTTGACGGCGGTCACTGCCTCTCTTCCTTCTTCTTTACCTTAGAGAAACTCTTCCTAGATTTGTTTCTAGTAATTTTGTCCTTCCTCTTCTTATTCACTTTAATTTGTTCTTATAATCTTATTATCTATTTGTTGTTTTTAAATATTGGAGGCAACGATGGTGTGGGGGTTTCTGGGTTTATCTTTTTTTTACGAGAGTTGGTAGTGGAAATTGTTGGTGGTGGTGGGGTTGTGGGGTGGCGGTGTACAACGTTGTTTTGGTGGTAGCGGATGTTGGTGTTAGTGGTGGTGGTGGACTAGGAATAGTTAGGGTGGAATTGGGGGTTGGAATTGGAGAAAAGAGGATGGGCAAAATTGGAAAAAATTTGATTAATAGTTAATTGTCAACAAAAATTTAAAGAAATGATAAAATTGAAACTTATTTAAAACATTAAGGATAAAATTGAATCAAATTAACAAAAAATAATTGAATAAATGTGGTTATAATTATTTTTTAAAAAGTTTGTGTAACTAGATAACCGATAAGTTAGCCAACACCCTCTTTTTCCATTCATCATATCCATCTCTCTTCTGCATCCAAACCTCCACCACCTCCATCACCATCACAAACCTAGTATTACCCTTGCCTCTGTCACTGTCACCAAACGCCGTCTTTTTCTTCTTCTTTTTCTTCTTCTTCTTCTTGTCAATTTCCCAACCGTGCGCCGCTTTTTCTCTCTTCATTTCACCGGATGTCATTGCTGCTTCTTCTTATTTTTCTCTTTTCCACCATGTGTTGGTCGCTGTTTCTCTGTTCATTTTATCCTTCTTCGTCGTCCCCTCTTTCTCCTTCCTTTTTATTATTGTCTTCCTCACAGCGTCATTTTCTCTTTCTCCTTCCTCGGTAATGTCGTTGTTCGCCCCTATTCAGTTTGATAACTGCGACGACTTTTCCTCATTTTAGGCATCGTCGTCTTCTTTAGGGGCGAAGCTAGGATGAAATTTTGGGAGGGGCCAAAAATTATTTTATAACAAAAAAAGACAAATAAAATTTTAGAAGGCTAAAATGAAAATTAGGTATAATATATAAGTAAATTTTGAAGTTTGGGAGGGTCAAAAATTATTTTGTAACAAAAAGAGGACTAAAATAAAATTTTAGAGGAGGCTAAAATGAAAATTAGGTATAATATATAAGTAAATTTTGAAGTTTGGGAGGGATAAAAATTATTTTATAGCAAAAAGAGGACTAAAATAAAATTTTAGGGGGGCTAAAATGAAAATTAGATATAATATATAAGTAAATTTTGAGGTTTGGGGGGGGCCACTGCCCCCCTTCCTCTCAAGGAGGCTTCGCCCCTGGTCTTCTTCCTCTTCTCCTTTGGCTGATGTTGTTATTGGTTTAATTTCGAATGATCAATTTTATTAATTTTGGATGATCAGTTTTAGCCTTTTCGATTTTGGGAAATTAGATATTATAATTTTGAATGATCAATTTTAGTGCCTAATATTTATTAGCTTTTATTGGTTGATATTGTGTTGGGTACCTAGCACTGTTGATTATTTTTATACTAGCATATTGTCTCGCATGAGTAATAAAATATTTGCTAAAAGTAATAAATTTGATTCGAGTATTACTATTTGCATAAAATATAAATGCAGAAAATCAATATATGTTTATAGATATTTATATTTTGTTCTAACTTTTACTGGAGTCATTTTGGAATTATTCTACCTAGGGTATCTGCGGATTGAGTCAGATCGAAAATCCAATAACCGCATTTATAGAGTCGTTTTAGGTATCAAATATCTCCGCAAAACAAGAAAATAGTTTTAAAAGCTTATTTCTAAAAAAATCAGTAAAATCCCTATTTTATCTATATGAATAATTATTATTAATTCAAAACAATTAAATGTAATTTACAACATTCCAACTACAACAAACTTCTAATAATATAATATACTTTTATTTATTAATTTATTATGCGGATAGGCGATCAAATCCGTGAATATCTACTTGAAATATGCAATCTGATTCTAATAATGTGTGGATCAAATTATATTCGCAATTTTTTGATGCAATTCGGATAAATACCCTAATGTATAGATCGAATCTGATCCATTAATATCCTTAATTCTAACCGAACCAAACTAGTTTGCTCATAGTCAATTTCACCTAATTTAATAACTATAATAATATATAACTATTATTTTTTTTACTATAATAATATATATAACTATTAAAAATAATAGAGTTAAGAAAATCCGAGTACCACTATTTCAATATTTTAAGCCCCAAAATAAATTTGACGCAGTAACGGGCTAATTATAAAATCTAACATATTCCGGTACACGCATTTACCCTAGATAGGTAAATGACTAAATACCTAAAAAAAGATAAAGCAGGATTAGATCTAGCATGATTCACTAGAGACCGACACAACTTAAAAAGCAAGTCATCATTGTGTTTGTTTACAGAGAGATAGGACACTGAGATATGGTTTAGAAACACAAAATCATATTTGGGTTGGGGTTGAGAGCTTCCCAATCCCAAATGTAGAGTATTTCGCTTGAATTGTTGTAACTTAGCTAAAAATAGCTACTCAAGCTTGTACTACAATCTCGTGGTCAATGAGTGGGATACGACTCCTTGAGATGGTTTTCGAACCTAAGGTTTTTTGCCAAAAATAATAAAGACTTTGATGCAAGAAGCCGTAATGTTCTTTTATTGATAATGGAGAACAATAATTATAATGAGTTGTATCAAATAGCAAGTACAAATAAAATAGGACTATTTTACCTAAATACCCTTGTTTGCAAAATTTATTTTCAGAATGCCCTCGTTTTGAAGCTATTGACAAAGCTGCCCCCATTTTGCCACTGTGGCACCACAGTGGCAGCTTAATTTTTTTTAGGTGCTGACTAGGAGGCGCCATTACGGAGGGCGCCATCCACGTGGAGGTGTGAACACGACAGACGCCTCTCTGATGCTGATGTAGAACTCATTTGCGCCTTTGCGGTGGAGGCGCAAAGCGCAATAGCGCCTCCAACGTGGCAAACGCAGGACGCGTAGGCGCCTCTGCTTTGAAATCGACGAACATAATAGCACCCCATTTTCAGCGTCCTTAACTGGGCATCACCCCTTTTTTTCCTCATTAAGCATTTTAACTTCTCTCTCTACACACATTTTCTCTCTCTACACCCCAAATTCTCTCAACGCCTCTCTTGCCTAATACCAAGTAAGTTACTTGCTACCAAATTTAATTATGTTTTTATGTTATTAGTTTTTTATGCTCCCAATTCTCTTAGATTTAGATAGAAATTGTGAATTTAGTAATAGGTTAAATTAATTTTGTTGATGTGTGTTATTTGAGTAATTAGATTAAATGCCTAATTTAAAGAATAGTTAATTGATTAGTTAGATTAATTGTGTTAGTGGTTACAATAATTTTATTTATTAAAAATGTATATCTTATTTGAATAGTTACACATTAGTTGTCTCATTTAGAGAATAGGTAACGAAAAAGTTAGATTAATTGTGTGAGTGACAGAACTATTTTATACATGATATTGGGTTCAATTAGCGTAATTTATGTATGTAATTTTTTAATGCGCCGCGTGAAATACTGATATGTGGGTATGATTAAATTTTATTATCATGATATTTATATACTCCTAATCCGTATTATCTTGTTATTTCTTATTTTAATAGTTATATTAGTTACCTAAATTAGGGAATGGTTTGCTCATTAGTTAGATCATTCGGCTCGGTGGTATACTTAATTTATACATGCTATTAGGTTTATTATTCCTATTTTATGTAGGTACACTACATTTAGGAATTGTTAGGTAATTGCGTGATATGTGAATGTCACAAAGTGGTAGAATTAAAATGTATGTTGTTAGGGCATAGACAATGAACGTCGTTAAGTTGCGTTGCATGACCTTGGACATAGCCTTGTTATGCTACCACTCAAGTGTATTGTGTATTTTATTTTATAGACCATGGATCCGCTGACTGCATTGGTGCATTATAATGGTCGTGCAATTGGCGATGACAACATAGAAAATAATGTTCCCTATGATGGCCCGAAACCGAAGGCAATGACCATCAAGAATTCATTTACTCTCAAAACGTTAAAAATAAACCTTCACAAGAAGCTTGGTCTTAGGGACAATGAAGTTGTTGGTAGGATGGCATATCGCATACCACATGCGGTGGATGTGGGGAAGTGGCAGCTTGTGGATGTTGACGACGACATCGCATGCATATTCGATATGCACGCGGTTTCTGGTGGTTTCAGAACAGTGTATCTGTATGTGGAGCCTGAAATGGGCGAGAACTTGGTGCATACTCCTTTTGTTGGTCGAACTATTAACCCACAATCATCGCATGCATCGGCTCAGAGATGTTCAGAAACTCTACACCGAATAATACGACGAATCCTCCTGCTGAGGGAAATCCTTTGATGAAGGACATATTGAGTTATATAAGTGATCATGAAGACGATTTCTTATATGGTGCGCAGGAGGACGAAGAGATTGCACCCGATCAACCTTTTGAGGGATGCATGATGTGGGGGATGTTGGGGGCAAGTCCAGGCTTTAGTGGCGTGCCCACCTAGTTTTCATGCGCCACCTTGTTCCCAATTCTCTGACATTAACTGGGAGGCTATGGATGGAGCAAGTGAATAGCTGGCACCTATATTAGAGGACTTTCATGTTGCTGGCACCTATAGCTGGGGATCAGCGGTACTCGCATATCTGTATAGAGAATTATGCAAGGTTACTGCTTATTCTGCCAAAGAAATTGGTGGAGCATGCATTCTGCTCCAGTTTTGGGCATGGCACCGATTTCTAGGTATCGCTTCTCAGTTATTAGATGATACCGACCCTATATTGTTATATGCCTATTCTGAGGAGCGACTTCCACTCCGCCCGTTGGGCTTTATGTGAGCCAACGTTATGTCATTCATGTCTTTACCTTTATGTCAATATGTACTTAATCATATTTTGTATTATATATTATTTTCAGGTGGCATAAAGGTCCTATCAGATAGTCCGTAGTACGCATTAGTTTATTACAGGAACTTCTTCGATACATTGAAGCCAAGCGGGGTAAGTTGAACTTTCTTTGCACTACTTTAAAGAATCTCAAATGCTATTCATATTTGTGCTTGTAAGTCTTACAATAGTGATACTCAATGCAGATTGTATAGACACCATACGCCGATCTCGTTGCGCCAGATTTTTGCTCTCAGGGGGCAGAGGTTTGGCGTGCACTTGTGCCGATGATCTTATTTCACATTGTGGAGTATCACCAACCTGATCGAGTCATGCACCAATTTGGACTTGATCAACCAATTCATAGAAGATCACACCAGCCAGATCACTTACACTCAGTGACTTTATCCGGTAGGACCGATGACGTTTGGCATGTTATCCATGCCGACTACATTCACAGGTGGGATACACGCAGGGATCGCATTCAGCAAGGAACACCATTAATGGCACCTTTTACATCCACATCGGACTACATGAAGTGGTATAGATGTATCACGCGATGATTGATAGGCCGATCTTCAGCTTCTTTAGGCCAAGTGGTAAGCAATCTAACATATTTGCGCTTTCTTTACTCATTTAAATTAGATAATTGAAGTTAACTTTTTCTACGTGATAACTTCATGCGGGTAGATATGGTTGAGCAACTGCACATCTCTTCTAGTACTCCTCCGCCTAACTTTACATTTGCTAGTATACATTAAGCCACCATAGATATTTTGGAAGTATTAGGAGAGCATGATCGCACACTCCTCCAACAGATTAGTCAGCCAGTGCCACCATCAAAGACGTGGGTTCGGCCGCCACCCGAAGAGGTTGAGCAAGGTGGCAGCCGAGCTCACCGACAACGGACTGGATTAGCAGCTAATCGTACTAGACTTCGTGACGATGAGCAGAGTTCTTCATCCAGTCATGGCACTCAGTCATCCACACCAGCACCAACGGGCCCGCCATCGCAACCGCCACAACAGCATTTCCCCCAGCATCCATTTCCGTATCCAGGGTACATAGTCTATCCGATACCACCTCCTCATACCGAAGCAGCTGGTAGTTCATCAAGCAGCACTGTTGTCCCACCATTTCCACCTCCTTTTCCATTTCCATACCCATATCCCGCCTATCAGTTTCCACCGCCACCACCACCATCTTGAGTTTCCTTTTTTTTTTACATTATATTACACTGCTGCATGGGATTACTTTAGACTTAACTCTCTGGTTAGAGTTGTGCTCATTACTGTAGTTTGTTTTGTTTTTAGTTGAACAGGTTATTTGTTTTCAGTTGAACAGGTTATGTGTTTTCGGTTAAACACATTGCTTTATTTTCAAAAGGCATTAAATTGTTAATCAGGTACCATTTTTACATTAAACACACAATTGCAATATGCTGTTATTGTTGCCACGTATGCAGAATCACCTATGTGTCCTGCGTTTGCCACGTTGGAGGCGCTATTGCGCTTTGCCGACGAGTTCCACGTCAGCATCAAGGAGGCGCCTGCCGTGTTCACGCCTCCACGTGGATAGCGCCCTCCGTAATGTCGTCTCCTAGTCAGCACCTGAAAAAAATTAAGCTGCCACCGTGGTGCCACAGTGGCAAACGGGGGCAGCTTCGTGAATATAATTTCAAAACGAGGATATTCTAGGAATAAGTTTTGCAAATAAGGGTATTTAGGTAAAATAGCCATAAAATAGAACATAAACTTGAACATTAACTTTAAGATGAAGAAGATAATAAAAAGTAAACTAAGAGAATGAAAACTATGTTCAGAAAAGTAAAGAACTTGAAAGAAAATGAAAGGAAATAAAAGGAAGAACGAAAGTAGTGCTGGGAATGGAAAAAAGAAAAACAAAGAGAATCAGTAAAAAACAAAGAATTGAAATAACATTAAGAAGAAAGTTGAAGAATAGGGGTGATCACTCTTCACATTTGGCATGTGCACCCTTAAGATTCATACGTCAATGTGACTCGAATTTGGCAGAGCTTCATAGTGTTTGTGAAATGAAGAAATCTAATCCTTTTTTCTAAGGCTAAGTCCTCTATTTATAGTTGACGTTGTTGTTATCTTCTTTGTAGCAAAACAGAGCACCCACGTTTTCTTGGTCTTCACGCTCTATTAACCACCTTTTGATTTTGACCATACTACTGCAGCGCCTTTCCTTGTGACCTTGTTTGACTTCGAACCTCAATGGCTTCAACCTTTTACCCTCTCCCTAGTTTTAGGGGAGTCAAAACCAACTTTCAATCTTCTAGCTATGGTCAAAAATATCCCTTTGGATTATTTTAGATTTTTGCGCCAACATAGAGCAACTAAAGTTAGTGACTTTTTTTTGGGCTTTTACAAAACCAGTGAGTCCCTGGTTCGGTCAATCGATCGATTCCAGCCAATTCAATGGTTATATAACAGTTTTGTATATCTATGATTTTGAGTAGCAAATTGGACTAGATTAATGGCTGATTCACGGTTCGACCAATCAAATCGAACCAATCAATCTGATTTTCAGAACGTTGATTTAAACGTCTAACACTTGTCTCAAGTATTAAAATCTCTGTAAATATAATTATAAGAACCAAACCGGTAATTGACCTGTTGGAGTATTCATAGTCTAATTAAGATTAATATTTTACAATAACAAGGTTTTTTTTAAAGAAAGAAAAAGGAAAAATAAGCTAACTTATAGCCATTTTACTCGAACCTACTTAATTCGGGATAGGGATGGCAATCTGACCTGCCCCATCCCGTCTCGACCTGCCCCGCCCTGAATGGGGCGGGTATTTGGAGTGGTTACGTGGGTATGGGTATTGAGTGCCACGTCCCATTACTCACCCCATATACGTATATACATAATTTAGTTTGATTTTTTAGATATTTAATAATATTTAGATAGTTATTTTGGTAATTTTAGCTTAGAAAAATCTTAAATCTAATTTTCTTTTGGTTTAAAACAATTGTATTATTGTCGTATTTCGAATAATTATATATTATTTATATTTAATTATATTTCTAAAGTATTTTATTAGATAATGAATAATCTTATTGAGTAATTTAATTTACTTATGTTATAGATACCCGTAAGTTTGAGTTTGGGGACTAAAAATTAAATACCCGTAGATTTGAATTTGGATATTAGTACGAGTACGTGAATACCTATCCCGACTTGCTCCATTGCTGTCCCTAATTCGGGAGTTATCCGTCAAAATGACCCACTTATAAATGAGTCATATTTTTATTGGCATGACTCGCCCAATTTCAAATGTGAATCAAGACATCTATACAATATACTTGGCTCGTCCTTTTTTAGGGTTCAAAAAGTCAAAAACCATGCTTTACTTCATTGTAAGCTTAAAGCATTCTCTTCAAGAATTATACAACTCATTGTCCAAAAAAAAAATTTATTCAACTCTCAACCAAATAGAAGGGAATACTGCAGCAAAGGAATGAAATTCCTATGACAATATAATTAAATCCGATTAATTGCAAAATGATAAAGGGGAAAATACTTAAAAGAGATACAAGAATCACAGTTTCCATAATCACATTCTGTACAGAACAGAAGATGAGTAAACTTGTTCATGTGATTTGCAATGAATCAAGGAAATGGTTTTTAGCCTATAGGGGCTATACACCCCTTGAGGTTGAAACGGCTTTAATCATATAAAGCCTTAGATTGTTTCTCTATTCAAACTTTATCGTCCAATTTAAGATAGCACAAGATGATCTGAGGTATATTATAAACCATTGAAAAACGTTGCTACTTCTGCATGCTCCATGCTGCGTAGCTTACTGCATCCTAATTTCAACTTCTTCGTCCGAGTCTGTCCGGTGTGGTCTGATCCTGAAAGTGCATTGGATTAAAATAACATAAAAAATGGCGAGTTACATCACACTCAAAGCTACAATTGAAAAGCCTCTCATTGAAAGCTCTAATCATTTGGACAACTATGTGACTCAGATATGATAATTGGCATGTGCTTGCAATAAACGTGAGATAAGCATAAGCATGCATCAAACGCCAACTCTTTTTGTCGACATTATAGTCAACAGTCACTGCAACGTTTGATCAATTTTGTGCTTCAGAAAATAATCTATATCCAGATAAAACACCTAACTCAGAGAAAGAGCGATCAGCACTCTATAAATTCCTAAGATACATCAAGTAATTTAAACCATTCTACCACAAATGAAGCAACTCGGATTTGGCTAAAACAGAATGAGTGAATAAAATAACACATTCTATGCTTTCGAACTACATTCTATGCTTTCGAACTACATTCAGGGTTCTTTCAATAACCCATGATTAAGATTCAAGCGTCTAGGCAGAAAAGTTACCTGAGTTGCATTTGCAGAGCTTTCTGCCAAAAACCTAATATACTCGTTCTTCTTTTTCTGGAAATTGAACTTTGCCACATCCAACATAGTCTGTTCCCTTTTTAACTCTTCCAGAATATTTTCCTTCTGAGATTTCAAATCCTTTAATTGCATCTCAAGTTTAAGGGAGTTATCAATCCCCATTGATCTTGCTGGCCCTGGGAATCTCACATCCACATCCTCCCTGGATACCACCACCGCAACACCAACGATAAAAGAAAGTTAATAAATAGTTATGGCAATTAACAGGTAACAGCTTCCTATACATGGTTTCAGTCTAGCAGAAGCAAAAGTAGCATATTAATGTTTCAGAATTGAAGCATATTCTTTACACAGGATTTTGAAACATATAAAACAGTTTTTCCATCAATGATCACAGAATATAAATCAAAAGAAGCAAGAAATACTTAAATTGATGAAGCCAGAATATATAATTCATTTCAGGTAAGATTATGTACTAGTTCAAGTGAAAGATTGAGATAATTAAGTGCATTTGATCTGCGTTTTCATTTCCTGTGTTTATTTTCAGTGTTTGATTTTGCGAAGGAAAAAAGAAAACGGGTGGTGAAAACAGAAAACACGATTTTATTGTTTTCATTGTTTTCTCTTTTTCCTTCACAAAATCCAAAAAACAGGAACAAAATGAAAACAAAAAATGGAAGTGCAAACCATACACACCCTAAGATTGTTCAGTTCAGTTATGGATAACATGATTTTCATACAAGTTAATCCAGCTTAACATCTTAGGATATATAGAAAGACATTTAAACAGGATAAAATTTCAACAAAAATCATCCTGACTCTAATATTTAATAAATTTACCATCCACTCCCCATACCTATTGCCCAAGTAATATACACCGCAACTCTTAATTATTCCTCCATCTAAAGATATAGCTCCATCACATATGAGAGGAAGTGCTTGTGCCATATCTGCCCTAGTCTTGTATACTTGCGTACGAGAGAAGAGACTATAAAATAGGGTTTCTCTGAGTCCACAACCACTGGGAGTAACACAAAATAGGTTTGAGCTGTCAATGTTGATCATATTCACTGCATAGCCAAGAAAGCCGGATGGATATTCCCCATTGGGTAATCTTGGGTTTACAATGTCCAGCTTCCGTTGTGCATCATCAGCCATGAATGCACCAGCATAAGGCCTAAAAGAAGAGAGGAAAAAGGTTAATAAAAACACTAATTTACCCATGGAAACAGATGAAAGACAGACAGAAGACACTTGTAATCATACCGCAGAGTTTCAAGACATATCACTTGAAACGGACCATCCAGAGCCCTTCCAATAGAGGCACCTAGTCCGTGAAGACCGAAACTCTTATCTACAGAGCCGTCTTTATCATGCATTTCAAGAGCTTTGACTCCTTCAATGGTTCTACAAACAAGTGCCAGCATGGTGTCCAGCCCTAGATACTCTGAGAAAAGTCTGCATTCCAAATAAATACAATGAAACTACCTGCATGCATGCTTAAACATTCATAGAAATGAAACAAGGGATGAATAAGTTGTTTAATTTATTTTTCCCCCCAAAGATAACGTCAATGAAACTGAAGAAACAATGAAATCAAGGTTTGAATAACTGCATGATTCACAAGCCATAAAGCAAATATACATGCCAAATAGTACCTGCTAAGATTGTCATCCTCAACTTGGCCCAGTGTGGCAACAATCCCAACGACATCCTTAGTTGGTGAAACATGAGATGCCTGAGCTTTATAACGAGTTTTAATCTGGCACAAAATACTTGCAGCAGATTTTTCATGTTGCATTATCTGTTTATTGACCTCTTCTTCACTGATAGGGAGGGGACTGTCCCCATTATCACTCGTAAGTGTACTAGAAGACTCTGATTTCCCAAGAGTAACTATGAATAGAAAAAGAGATACATATCACAATTGAAACTTTCTCCTCATGAGTATAGAATTAATATAGAAAATGAAACAACAGATCATTTGCATATAATAGTTAAATGGTTTAACAATTAGAGAACAAATATACTAGACATATGCACAACACTTTTACTCCAACATATCATACAGCATGATGTCAATATCATCATGTATAATTAGAAATCGATAGCACTCTGTGCAAAGCATAATTTTAAAAAGAGAGATCGTAAACATGACAGTTAGTAAGAAAATTATGATCAATTAAAATGTGATCAAATAAGTAGTCATTCTTGCTCAAAGGCTTTATATGGGAGTAAGGATAAACAGATAAAACAAGGGCAACCTTCAAAATCCCCTGGTAGGCGTGGTAGCCAACAACCACATCACTGTCACTGACACTTCACTATGTTGTCATTGGAATACACAACATGCAATTACATTCAAAAATGTGAAAGATTACAAGATCAATCAATTTGATTATGCACCACACAAGGCAGGATAATGATTCAAGAAATTGGAATAAGTAATAAGTAGCTTCTTAACAGATAGAAAGTAAGAGAAACTTTACCTTGCACCTGAAGAATAGAATCGTCCATTTTGCTTTTTTGAGCATTCAAATTATTTACGTTGTCCTCGTGCTGCTTAATTTTCATCCCAAACGAATGTAGATCCGCCTCTAGTATCTGCAAGTATTACATGGGTTTTACGTAAGTCTGCAGTACATCCATCATCACTGAACTGAAATCCCCAACGAGTACATAACAGTACATCGGTGATAAACTAAGATAAGTTTTTTGCATAACAGATGAAACTAGTTGCTGAATAAACATTCAAACAATTAGTTTAGGGTAACAAAACATGTTTACCCTTTCCGGATGATAGAAGCAACAGCATGATAAAACATTACAAATTTTATACAACCTGGGACTGTTGGAAGAGGGACTCTACTTGTTGATATCCATCATTTTTCACATCATTGTGAGAATCAACACCGTTTTCATTCAAATCCACAGGCACCGATGCTGAAGATCCTTGGATGGATACAGGATTGGTATGATGTGGATTCTGCACAAATAGAACTTGGTCACGTATATAGTAATAAATAAATTAAAAAAGGAAAATACTAATAATTTGAAAAAGATCATTTGTTTGTTACAGCTTTGGGGTGTATAAAGCCCAAGATGTTGGACCATCCCCAAACTAAACTAAAAGAGGCCCAGTTACACAATGTCATAGCTTTCGTTTATTGCTTAGAGCTACTAAACTCTTTGGGCTCTCTAAACATTGCTCTTAAGAAATCATAGTAGTACCAATTGGAAAAGTAATGTAAAATTTCGTTTAAATAAACTGATTATAAATTGCTTTTAAAAATCTGCAATGACTATAATCAAAATATGTATTATGGACAGTAACTTTCACATTTTACTGTCACCATACATTATCAAGCAAATCACACTGAACTCTCCAAATGTTCTGTGACATTTATGATTTATCATGGCCCCCTCTATTTGTCCAGGTGGCATTAACCCATCTAAATGTCCCTTTATGGTATGTTTGTAAGTTGGTGTTTTTTACTGGAAGCGAGGGCAGGAGGAATGGCTTAAAGAGTAAAGGGAGAAAGCTTGAAAGTGTAGTCCATTTTACTCGTTCAGCTGTTCCTTTCCCTTCCTCCTCATAGACAAACTTTAGGGAGAAAGTCTTTTCGAATTGCAGCCATGGCGGTATGGTGTGGCGGATTTTGAGCCCGCTGCCATATGGTGGCTGACACAACATATATTTCACGGTGAGCTAAATGGCAGCCGCAATTGCAGTGGCGCCACAGTAGAACATCGTAGATATGGTATGGTGGGTTTTTTGGGAATTCTTTAAAAAAATGTAGGGTTACCGTTGTAAATTCCAAAACCCTAATGAGAATCCCTAATTCAGCCTCCTTACTTAAGAAAACACTCAACAGCCGCCTCTTCCTCTCTATCTCTTCTATATCTCCCTTACTGCTCTGGGCTGCGGCTGCTCCAGCTTCCCTCTCTGCCTTTCTCTCTTGCATTCTCTGTCTTCTGCTGAAGTCGCTGCAAGCCATTCCTGCTCGTCTCCTTGCCATCGCTGCTCGCCGCCACTCCTTGCTACGGCTGCAAGCCGCCAGTTCCTTCTCTCCGGTTCGTAACTTTTCCGTTCTTCTGATAAGCCACCGATCCTCATTTCTATTCCTTTTTTCTTCCCTATTTCGATTGTGTTCTCTCTATCTACATAAATTTAGTTCATTGGTGTGTTACGACTTGATGTTATGTTTATTTGTTGAATTTGCTGAATTGATTGCATGCCTTATGAGTAGAGAATTGCTTATATTGATTAGATTCATAATTTATTACATGTGTAGTTTTTCTGCATTTATTTTGTGCATATACATGTAACTTTTAGGTAATCCACCATTTCACACGGCGCCATCCGCTACAATCTTATCGCTGGCAGAATTTTTGGCTCACCGGCATGAGCCGCCATCCGCAATCAAAAACTATGTCGGGATAAAGAGTGTTATATTTACAAGGGTTTGTATTATATTTGCAAAATACAACACAACAAGGTATATCATTATTATTATCTATCCACATCGCGTTTGGTTTTCAGAACATAACAGGACGCATAAGATAAAAACACAAAACTTAAAAGATACAACTATGAAAAGTTGATAGATAACATAAAAGTAAAAGAAGAAGAAATAATGTGTGTTTCCTACTAGTGTCTTTGTGCCCTTTGGGTCAAGAACAACACAAAATACACTAATTAAATATCTGCCAAACAAGATTTTGTGTCTCCTTGTTACTCCTAAACAAACGCGCAGCCCAAATGCTATATGAACAACTACTTATTGGTTGTGCATGTAGCAAATTTGCTATCTAAATGACTGTATCTCAGGGGATTCCATCTACGTTTTATTGTTTTCAGAAATAGAGGCATCTAACTTTATATACAAGCACAGGTAAAGTGAGTGTAATTTGCCCAAAGATAAATTAGTTTTTCAAGGTTCATAAGTCATAAGTAAGCTCTGAAAACATCAATTTCAATTTTCAAATAAAATGCAATGTAGCTGGCGCATGCAATTATGTAAATTACCTGAGGCGCCTGCATTTTGGAACTGAGATATAGAGACTTTGAGAGAGTGAGAGAAGGACGGCAAAGCAACTACAGAAGCCACACGCGACGAGGACGGAGACGGAAGAAGAGAGGGCGGCGTCTGTGAGTGGTTGACGCCCGGAGAGGGTATGGAGAAGGGTTAAGGTTAAAGAGAAGAAAAAGAAGAAGAAAGGGACCGCGGAATGAGACTGAAAATTTGGACGAAGCGAGAGTGAGTGGCGGTTGGGGCTCTCAGCAGTATCAGGCTGTCTGCTCCTTGACTCTAACTAGGTTTTTTTTATTTTATTTTATTTTATTTTTATTTTATTTTTTTTTAATTTTTGGTCATTCTTTATTGTTTTAGGTTAAGGAATTTTTTTTATAAAAAACAAAACTTTTAAGGACAAAAAAGACTATTATTTATAGAAATCAACTTTCTCGCTAGGTTAGAGTGGTCTCGTGTAAATTTCCAAATTCATATTCTACAAAGAACATATAACAAACCCAATAATCCTATGTATATATTTTATATCACCAACCAAGTTCAACGAAGTTAAAAATAACAACACTCACCTTTATATGCGTGTAACACACTCTTCACAATAAAACTACACCAACGCCACCAATGTCATATTCTTCTTCTTCCCTTTCTCGCTAAGTCCAACCAGCGTAGCGTCATGTTTCTCTTTCTTTCTTTTCTCCTTCTCATTCTCCTCCTTCTTCTTCGCTAAGTCCAACCAGCGCAACTTCATCATCATCGTTGTCATCATCCACCCCCCATCCTCCTCTTCCTCTTCTTCTTTTCTTCCTCCTCCTCATCCTTCAACAAAAATCATTTTCAGTTCTCATAGTTTCAAGAATCTAACAAATCAAATAAACTAAACTAATTTATCAAGAAGAACAAACAAAATTTATAACTACAATCGAACCAAATTCAACAAAACAAATTTCAATCCTCAAAGATTCAAGAATCAATAACTCAGATAAATGAACCTTAATTATCAACAAAAATGAACATGATATATAAACACGATCAAACCAAATTCAACAAAAACTCATTTCAGTCCTCATTGCTTCAAGAATAAAAAAATATCAGATAACCGAACCTAAGTTATCAAAAAAAAAAAAGGATAAGATTTACAAACACAATAGAACCAAATCCAACAAAAATAAATTTTAGTTCTCATAGCTCTAAGACTGTGTTTGGTAGCAAGAAATGAAACTGAGACTGAGAGACCAAGACTTAGTATTATGTTTGGTTGGCAGAGACTAAGATTAAAATTTCAGTCTCTGTCCCCAAAATTCTAGTACTTTCAGTACCTCTAGAAAGTAGAGACCGTAGGGATTGAAAATTTTTTGGACGGAGACTGAAATTTTAATAACATTTGTTACTCAAATCCTCTCACTCAACGGTAAAGTTTCAAATATTAACATTTATCATTCCTCCACCAACTTAAGTTAATCTCTATCTTTTAGTCTATGTCTCTTAGTAAATTTTAAACCAAACACAATAATAAACTTAATTTATTCACAGTCCCTCAATCTCAGTCTTTCAATCTATGCCCCTCTCCCAAACGCATCCTAAGAATCAACAAATCAAATAAACAAATCTAAATTATCAACAAAAAAGAACATGATTTATAAATACAATCAAACCAAATCCAACAAAAACCAATTTCAGTTCTCATAGCTAAGAGTCAACAAATTAAATAAATGAACCTAAGTTATCAACAGAAACGAACAGAATTTATAAACACAATTAAACCAAATTTAACAAAAACCAATTTTAATTCTCATATCTTGGGCTATGGTGAACACCTTCAAGGAGGTAGAAAGCATAAGTCTTCATCAAGGGTTTCTTCTTTCTTCCTTCTCTTGGTTGTGTTCAGAGCCTAAATTCAAGAAACTAAACTATGATGTCAGTGTTTTTTTTGGATGAAGAATTGACTGATTTTTTATTTCTACTCTTTGATAAGCCAAAGTCTTAGAATCATGGTTGCTATGGCAAATTGCCAAACGTGAACATCATCGTTCAAGCAGAAATTTGGGCAATTCGACATAAGTTACTTATGGCTATGGAGGTGAGTGCTCAGATAATTATCTACGAAATTGATTTCGTTAATGCCTTCACTTAGGTCCATAATTGGAGAGCGAGACTTATTATGGAGAGTTTTTTGCTCAAGAGTAGGATACGATAGGATGTGCGATTTTCTCTAATTCAACTTGAGGTGAATAAAGCGGTAGATTGTAATAAATTTAAGGAAGGAGCCTGGGGACACATATTAGTTCATCTTTCATATTTCCTTAGATTCTTTTAGTTCCTTTCATTTTTTCCCCTTTTCACTTGGTCTTTGTACACAAAAAGCCTCAGGTTATAACAAATAAACTACAATTTCTATTCATAAAAGTTTGTAACACTGACAAATCAATCTATAGGAAAACAAAATTGATATTGTACCATCAAAGATGAATTCCTATTTACAAACTTATCCAAACCATAAAAAAATATTCAAATATCCACATGATCCTTTATTCAATCTAATAACCTAACCTAACCCTAAAATTTTAACTACCCCACCCTCAATTTTGAACTTGTTATTGTTACCAGTCCATCACACCTACAACCAACATCTCAACCCAACTTATCCATCCTAATTTTAAGATAGTTCACAGTGAAAGCATGTGGAAGTAAGTCTTTCTACACAATTTACAAAAAGAAAAACCTTAAGCACAATAATACAACTAAAGAAACAAGCACACAAAGTTTCATTTTATATTAAAAGAATAAATAGAGGGTAATGCATGCTTTTGTCCCTATTGTTTGTGGGCTTATATGATGGGAAAAGAATATTATGGAGCATGATGGTCTAGGAAGCATCAATAAATAAAAAAAAATATGAGGGGCAGGTTAATGAATTTGCTAAGTGTAGGATGGGGAGAGATTTGATATTTGAGTCATGGTATTGATGATTTGACATTAATAATGTAAATTTAATAGGAAAAGAGTTTTCATTTAATATTATTATTTTTCTTATTAGAGTGAATTATTACTAAGGGTAATACTAGATTATCATATATACCATTTAACAACACAAAAAATATAAATATTAGCACAGAAATAGAAATTTTTTTGTACTAATATTTATATTTTTTATGTTGCTAAATAATTTGTACAGATATATATAACGGTACACATAAATTAATTCTATATCTAATATTATGACCTCCACCACACCATCCCATTATTATTATTATCATTATTATTATTATTATTATTATTAGCAGCAGCAGTAAACATAATTTATTATACTTAAATTTCATGTTAATAATAGTTTAAATTATATTTATAAGTAAAAGGTTAGAATTTAGAATATACTATTCATAATATAGTAATAGCTTAAAAAATAGCATTTATATTTGAATTAATTACTTTTTTTTAACGATTAGAAGGATAATTAGGTTTATGAGTTAAGAGTTTCTATCACTACTCTATATTTAAATAAGTTGTTAGGATTTAACTAATTTGGGTGTGTCGAATGATTAGTTCACTAATTTGCATAAAAGAATATCGGTGTGTTGGTGATTCGAATGTCGCCTTATGCAAGTACCAATCTATTGACCAACAGAAAATTTTTAAATAAAACTCAAATCCGCGGTGAATTGATTTTTGAATTGTCAAGTTAAAAGATACCAGAAGAAATAAAAAAAAATAGTTTAAATTTAAGAAAGAATAAGTATTAATTAATATCATTGAAAAGAGAGAGTAGTTGAGACTTAAAATGAGAAAGAGACTAATTAATTTAATTTTAAAGGATATTTATAATTTTAAATATATTTTAAAAATATTATTCGATACAATGTTTTGGTTATAAATGTAATTTAAAAATATTATTTAATAAATTATTCATTATGAGGTATAAATGCTCAAACTAGGAGGCAAAAGTATAAATTAAAAATAAAGAATTTTACAAAAATATCGAGGAAGGTGAATATAATATATATTTCATTTAATGAATAAATATATATGTAATTCAATTCGTTTAAATTAAACTACTTAGTGAAGTTTTTGGACAATAAAAAACTAATTAATAAAAACCTTAAAGTTTGGTTCTCGTTTAATATTTATTGATAAATGTATACTAATACCCTATACGAAATTATTTATTAAATAATATACTTAAAAAATTTAAAATTATAAATACATTTAAAAAATCATACTCTCTTTTTCCCTAATTTTAAAGATACTAATTACCCCTCCCTTTCTTACTTACATCCAGACAAAAAATTACTCCTTCTCATTTTAAGTAAGCATATTAATTACACCAGGGGGAAGCTAGAAGATATTTTTGGAGGGGCCAATTAGAAAATATAACTTTATACATGTGGAGAAAAAATAATTTAGGGGCTAATATAAAAATTTTGGAGTTTTATATGTAAAAAAATTACTTTGGGGCCATTGCCCCTTTCCTTGAACCAGGCTTCACCCCTGAATTACACATAATATCTGAGAATAAACCCCATTTTGATTTCTGAGATTCGCGGGTTGCACTAGAATGGTTCTTGGGATTTCAATTGCACTATTTTAATCCCCAAGATTTAAAAAATTGCACTAAATTAGTCCCTGGCCTGCTTTTCGGTATAATTTTAGTTAATTTCATGAGTGACGTGATATCTGCCTTGCATATTAGACAATATAAAACGATGTCTCTTCATTTATCATGCTCAATAGTCATTAAAACAACATTATTTGATACCTAAAAATCATAAATGATATAGGGGGATTAGATAGTGGATAAATCATTTTTAATGATCATTTCATGTTATAAGCGAAACAACGTCGTTTTATGTTGTTCAATATGCAAGGCAGCTGTCACGTCCCTCACAAAATTTACAAGAATTAGACTGAAGAGGGGGTCATGGACCAATTTGGTGTAATTTTTTCAAACTTGGGGACTAAAACGATGCAATTAAAATCTCAGGGACCATTCTAGAGCAACTCGCGAATCTCAAGACCATAGTATCTCATCTTTATACTCTAAGTTTGGATGGGTAAAATTTTTATTTTTTGAAATTAGATTACAAAAGTTGCCTTTTTAAAAGATTGCTTTTTAAAAGTTCTAACATATATATGTTTGGTAAAATTAAATAAAAAATATTATTCAATAAACACAAACAACATAATTGTATTTGATTAATTTGCTTTTAAAATTAAAAAAAAAACATAATAGATATAAATCTAATGATAAATGTGAATATTTATTAATAAATGAGGTTATATTAGACTTTTTAATTTTAAAAAACACAAGTCATCATTTAAAAGCTGCAAACACAAGCACATCATCGCCTTTTTTATTTACCAAATACAAACAAAATGCTGGTGCTTTTAAAAAGCTCTAACACCTCTCTAAAAAACTTTACCAAACCATGCTAACTCTAAGTCTCTAACCACTTATATTTATCAAATGACTATAATTAAATTATCTCATTCTTATATAAGAATACATTTCTCATTAGATACCGTATCCAGTATTGAGTGAGAAATGTATTCTTTCAAAACAAAAACAATTTAAATTTTTATTTGAAGTCAAGTGTTCCGAAAATATTGATGTAAACCGTATTTTTAATGATTCACGTTTAATTTTGGAGATTTTCGTCGAAATCATTTCCCTTACAAATAAGACGATAATAAATCCTTAAGGACAAAGCTCAACATGTATAATAGATAAATTTGTTCTAATTTTATTTTAATTTTTTTTCCATATAAATTTTATATGTACTTAAACTAGCTAAAATATTATTTTAGAAGTTCATTTCCAATCATTATTTAATAATGAAGTTCAGTTATTATAATATTTATAATACAAATATTTTTTTTAAAAAAATATTAATATATTGATATGCAGATGATATATTTTTTTAATTCAACAAACTTTTAAAAATAATAATAACTTAGGTTATATTTAATTAGAAAATTAAATTTCAATTTAATTTCTAAATAATTAACTAATATTGCAGAGTTAACGATTACTAATTATTGTTTTTTAATTTATTGAGTTATTTTATTTATTTAGTTGGGCAAATTTTTGAACATATATAATTGTCGTTATATGTTCCTAATTTTAATAAAATAAACTTTTTCTGGGTACTAAAATATTAATAGATAGATCAGGGGTTATTATATCAATATATGATTATTGCATCATGAAAATATTAATTTAAAGTTGATTGATGTTTATGCACTCATTATGGAAAATAGAGGTTATTTTGGGTATCAATAGTTTATCTATGAAATAAACCTCATCCATTCGTTTAGAATATTCTTTCCTGTCCATCATGGACCTTGTCTAGCATAGAGAAAACCTTGTTTCTGTTTTTCTTTAAGAATATCCTTAACGTTTTATTTTATTTAATTATATCCACAGTGATTTTTATTTAAGTATAAAAAAATACCCATGCAACTTAACACCGTCTAAATCATTAACGGATGTGAGTGATATAGCTTTATGTGAGTTTGATATGGCAAGCAGTGTTGAAGAAGGGCGCGAAAAAAGTGAAAATACTGAAATAACCCCCTAATTAAACCTTAACCCTTCTTTCAGTAACACATAACACTTATCTTCTCTCTTTTCATTTCTCTTGCAAATTGAACAAGAACGAAAAATTTACAATGCTACACGAAGACGAGAGGCCAACAATCAGTGCCTTCAATGGCACCGGCAGTTGGAATCACGTCCTAAAGGGATTACAACTATTAGAGGAGGAACGTACTCAATGGTTAGATAACGTCCTCATTCTTCTTCCCGTTCGCTATTTTTTTTTCTTTTCTGCTTTTTGGCTTGTTTTGTTCTTTTCGAGTATGGATTATAGAGTTTTCTATGTGTCTTTGTTGCATTGTTTTGAAATGGTTTTAGAGGTCTTATTGTCAGGGTTTCATTGATGCTATGTTTTTCTTCCTTTTCTTCCTATATCTGGTTCTTTCTTTTTAATCGTATGATTTCTATTTGTTTAATATTCTTTTGTTTCAACTTCATGTAGAAAACGTTTAAGGTTTCCTAGTTCCAGTTTTTCCTTTTTCTTGGTTTAATGTTATATTACTTTCTTGGTCTATTTGGTAAGAAACTAATTGTGATTTTGTGGTTTCTAATGCATCACAGGTATTACTTGATATGGGTCAATTTAGTGTCAAGGTTCATCATAAAGGAAAATTTAACAATGAAAAAGGACTTTTGCAGTATTCAGGAGGTGAAGAAATAATTATGAATAAAGAATACCAAGATAAATGGGGGATAATGGAGGTATATAGCTTGCTGGAGAAGTTAGGTTATCTTAAACGTAACATTTCTGTGTTGTTGTACAAAGATTGTAGATTGAGCTTAGATGAAGGATTGATGCTATTGAAAACTGATGCAAATGCGATGGATATGGCAAAAATTGGGGTTGAAAACAAAATTGTTGATCTATTTTTAGTGCATAATACATCAACTGCAGATGATTTCCCATATGAACGTGGTTATATAGATGCTGCTGTGGGCAATAATAAGGATAATTGTGTGGAAGTGGAGGCCCAAAATGTGGAGGTGGAGGCCCATGTTTCTAATGATGTTGGTTTGAAGAAAGTTCAAATACATGAAAAAGAACCACATGCCAATGTTGCTGATTCTTCAAGTGAGGAAGATAAAGATGATGAGTCAGATCAGAATAAAGATCTCTACTTCAACGACAGTGAAGATGACCTCTATGGGGATGATTCTCTCTTTGATATTGACATCTCATTGGATGAGCTGCATCAAAAGAGTAAGAAACAAAAGAAAAGCAATTATAAGTCAGATAAAAAGAAAACGGCCAGTGATGTGCAAAGTTCCGAGCTTAGGGATGACAAAGGGATAACTAGTGATGACTTAGAAGATTTGTCTTCTGATGAGGATGAAAAATGTAAAAAATTTCCAATGTATAAAGAGCTAAAGGATATGAGTGCTTATGGATGGAAAGTTGGAACATTATTTACTACAAGGGAGGAATTAAAGGACGCAGTAATTACATATGCGGTGCATAGTGGAAAAAACATTAGTTTTCCAGTTGTAGACAATGTCAGAGTCAGGGCTGAATGTGAAAAGGGCTGTGAATGGTTTGTATATGCAGTGAATGTGGTGAGTGAAGATAGTTGGATATTAAGACATGCTAACAATCATCATAGTTGTAACTCAGAATTTAACATCCGAGGTATGAAGTCTAAGTGGCTTGCCAAGGTATTTAGGAGGAATTTTAAAGAGAATCGAAGGCCGAAATTGAGGGACATACAAGAATGGGTCCAAACCAAGTGGAATATGCAGCTACCAAATGCAAAAGCGTCTAGGGTGAAGCAAATTGCTATGTTGGACATCAATAACAGTTATGAGGAACAATATAGGAGGCTTTATGACTATTGCCATGAGCTCTTGAGGGCAAATCCTGGTTCATCGGTCAAGCTCCAAGTTCAACAATCTCTAGAGGCACAAATTGAGACTCCAACTGCCCCAAAAGTGTTACGTCCTAAATTTCAAAGAATTTATGTGTGTCTTGATGCTTGCAAGAAAAGCTTCATGGTTTGTAGGCCAATGATAGCATTGGATGGCTATTTTTTGAGCACACCATATGGAGGATGGTTGTTATGTGCAATTGGTTTGGATCCAAATGATCAAATGCTCCCAATTGCATATGCTGTGGTGGAGGCTGAAACAAAAGACTCTTGGAAGTGGTTTCTGTCATTGTTGTCCAATGATTTAGGACATCACAAGATCACTAGATGCACATTTATATCTGATCAACAAAAGGTATAATTATTTAAACATTTTTTTAATGTTTATGATATTTTTAGTGTTTATTAGTTGCTGGTAGTAACTTCAACCTAACACATTGCAGGGGTTGGCGCCAACTTTTGATGAGCTGCTTCCTGGTGTAGATCATAGATTTTGTGTAAAGCATCTCTACGCAAATTTTTGCAAGAAGTTTCCTGGTTTGAATTTGAAGAAGAAGATATTGTATGCAGCTAAATGCACTTACCTTAAAGGATGGGAGAAGGAAGTAATGGAGATAAAACAAATAAATCGAGAGGCTTATAAACATTTGATAAGCATCGATGCAAAACTTTGGTGCAAATCCAGGTTTTCTTTTCATCCCAAATGTGATACTCTTGTGAACAACATATGTGACAATTTTAATAATGCCATTGTAGGATCAAGAGATAAGCCTATAATCACTATGTTAGAGGATATTAGGGTCTATTTAATGAAAAGATGGGCTGAAAATAAAGAGAAAATAGAAAAATACATAGATGACATACTTCCTAGAATTAAGCTAAGATTGAGAAAAGAGATTAACGCAGCTCGTTGGTGGTTCCCTGTTGCTGCTGGTATTGGTAAATATGAGGTCAGTAAAGGGAGAGAAAAGTTTGTGGTTGACTTGGTTAAACATCAATGCTCTTGTAGAAAATTTCAGTTAACTGGTTTGCCATGTACTCATGCTGTTAGTGCCATAAATCATGCAAAGGATGACCTAAAAAAGTATGTTGATAGTTGTTATAAAAGAGATATGTATGTTGCATGTTACGAACATGTAATTGGTCCTTGCAACGGAGAGCAGTTGTGGGAGAGAACTGAGTATGAAGATGTGCTTCCCCCACCATATCATAAGCCAATAAGACCAAGTACCCGAAATATGTTCAAAGTTACGAAGAAACAAAGGTGCTCTGAATGTGGTGAATTTGGTCATAACAAGAGGGGATGTCCACAGAGACTTAGTTGTGTGAGTTTGAAATTCTAATACTAGTTTCTTCTAGCATTAATAATCACATGTTCTTTATTAACTTGCATATCTTTATTGTTATCATAGGAAACTTCTAATGTGGCATCTCTGATTGACAACACCAACATGGACAGCCAAGTAACTCCATCAGAAAACACTAATGTGGCTAGCCAAGTTTCAAAGGAGGCCAAAGCCACCATAGTAAACACAGAAAAGAACACACAAACAACAAATACCGAGATTGGCAAAGCAAATAAGTATGAAGATGTGCTTTCCCCACCATATGATAAGCCAATAGAGTGGTCTACCAAGAAAAGAAATCAAATTGTGGATGAAGAACCAAGTAACCAAAATATGTTCGAAGTTATGAAGAAACAAAGGTGCTCTGAATGTGATGAATTTGGTCATAACAAGAGGAGATGCCCACAGAAACTTAGTTGTGTGAGTTTGAAATTCTAATACTATTTTCTTCAATTGTCAATTATCATATGTTTTCTATTGACTTGCATATCTAATTTTTTATTGTTAACATAGGAAACTTCTAATGTGCCACATTCGGTTCAAAACACCAATGTGGTGAGCCAAGTAACTCCATCACAAAACACCAATGCAGCCAGCCAAATTGCAAAAAAGACCGAAACTACCAAAGTAAACAAGATGAAGAACATAAAAGTAACAAATACTGAATTTGGCAAAGCAAATAAGGTGAAATATACAAGAGCAAGAAGTTCTGGTCCTTCTAGAACAACCAAGACCGAAAAGAATACTAGAGTTGCTAGTGATCCAAATAGTGGCAATAGAGTCTAGTTAGGGTTGAAAGTTCTTATCTTAACTTGTGGTGTTTGATAATGATTTTTTTTTTGCATGAATGTTGGCGTCTTACATATCATACTAATGAACCAACTAATGCAACTTTTGAGTAGATCGATTAAGTTCCTTTTTATGCTACTACTATGTTGGATTTTTAACTTATATGTTCCGATTATGTTTAAACAGTCAAGTTATTTTTAATAGAATGTTTGATGTACCTCAATTATATTGTTTAAAAAATAGGTTATATTTTTTTACATTGCTTAGGGTAGTTTTGAAACAAATTTTAAACTTTAGGGACATAAATGTTAATAAGTTTTTGAATTATTGGAAGTTTTGAAACTTAGTTAACATAACAATTACAAATCTTTTACAAAATCTACCAACACTTCTACTGCATACAAAACGTCTTCCTTGGTCCAAACCCTTCACCAAATCAACCACCCATCATACTAGAATTGCAACCTTAATATGGATCCAATTTTTCTACAACAAATACAACAAAAAACGAAATACTCGAGCCATAAATATTCCCAAATACAATAGCATCCATCATTTGCATTCGGCATAAACTAATTTAGCCTTTAAAGTAGAAATTTTCATCTTCAATCTTGCAACCTCAGCTTTTTGTTCTACTACCTCAGAATTATCCCTAGCAAAGTGATTGAGAGTCATTCTAGGCGTCATAAACAAGATTAGTTCGGGATTCCCTCGCGTTCGTGAGAACGAGAGGTAAATCGTCGTAGTGGAACCCAAACAAGTTATGAATACGAGCTAAGAACGTTCCATCAACAAAGAGTGTCACAAAAGCTTGCAACCAGATTAAAATTACCGAGTACGGGACTCGGTTCGTTCTCCCAACGAGTTAACGCATGGGCCAACTTTGGTTGTCAAGGAAATGGGGGTTGCAATTGTGTGTGTGTGTTGAGAACAGAGAACAAGATAGAGAGATTATAGAAAACCGATATTAAAAGGTGCTTGGTCTTGGATCGAGGTATTGTGTGTCCCTATGAACACCACTAATCCCAATTGTGAATGGTTGTCACGTAAACCGCGAAGCCACACTCTGTCAAGAGGTCGAGTGGGTGGAATTAACCACATCCCGTAAGTCCTAGACAACGCATCTAGTGTGACGGTCCGAGGTCATTGGAACTTGAATAAATCCTTCAAGTTCATCTCATTAAGGACTCACTCACACTAGCGGAAGGCTAGCATCAACGCAATAGTTTTAATCCAAGGTTTACCCCATCCTTGTCCTTAGGGATTAGTGGCTAAAATCATCCACACTCAACCCATGACCATAGCACAAGAACACTACTCCATAATTATAGTAAACGAACTATCAAACATTTGGTGGGCAAGAAATAAAGGCATGATTATACTATGCAATTAAACTAACAAGAGGATCAATAGAGAAAATCAACAAGTGAATCAACAATCAAGATCAAGAGAAGCATATAAGAGCAAGAGATCATAAAATAGAGCAAGAAATAAACTAAACTTAATTAGCAAGAAAGATGTAAAGATGAGCAAAATAGAAGAAGAAACTAGAATTGCATTAATGAAATAGAACAAGTATCCACAAATGAAACACAAAACATGTAATAAAAGAAGAGTTAGGATGGTGATGGGGTTCCTAAAGTTGAAAAACAAAGAAAAGAAACTATGAGAAAATGAGAGAGATGGAGAACTCTCCCAAAAACTCCCTAAAACTATTCTAAGGATAAAATTGATGAAATGATAGAATGCTTGTTGTGTCTTCAGCTGTTCTCCCCCCTATATGAGTCGAATTGGGCTTGAGAAGTGGCTGAGCCTTGGCCTGAAAACGTGAAATTCCCAAAATAGCCTTCATTAAAATGCTTCCTGATGCTATGGCGCGGACGCACCACCTCCATCGCGTGGGCGCGCGGTTGTCATTGTCTTGGCCGTTAAGGAATGGGGTGGCGCGCTCGCAACCTTTGGAGCATGCGGCCGCGCCATCAACTGAAAGCTTCCTTATTAAGTAAACGAGAAGATGCTTTGATTCATGGAGGGAAGCAAAGGTGGGAAGATCAGATAAGGATACATGGGCGATGCTCTTTTTCTCCTCAATATGGTGCATTTGGAGAAAGAGAAAAAACAAAATTTTCAAAAATGAAACACTACTGATGATGAGATGAGGAACATGGTGTATAATCTCAAAGATCAATGGCAAAGGGAGAGGATTGAAAGAAGGGAGCTAATGAAACACATATAGATACTCTCCGCTAGATTTTAATTTATGTTTTGTTGTGATTCATGGTTTTTGTTGCTTAAATTTCTGATTGTAGATTGAACTTTACATTGTAACTCACTACCTCTTGGTGTTTAGTGAGTATGACTTATCGAAAAAAGGGGTAATTATCGAAGACTTTTATTGAATAAAAATTTGTTAGCAACTGAAGTGTCCGATTTAAATTCTTAAGGACTAAATTTGTTTGGGTTTTCACTCAAAAACATTTGAGATACTACAATTGTGACTTAATCATTTTAGATAAGCTTAATAACTCAAAATCATGTAAGGAGTTCATATACTCGTGCTAACGCCTTATTGAAGTCTCAATAATAATCATATTTGCCCTTTAAGTTATACTCACATCTCAATCTAGGATCCAATTAATTTATTCAATTTGGTCCCCATAATTTGACATTCATCGCTCACATTGGTCATTGGCTTTGTTTTTGTCACGAAACAGTTACCAACATTTTTGAGATAGACGGACGATTATCATGTTAGATTCTTTAATGGTAGACTATCTAATAAGGCAATTGAAACATTTTATCTAAATTTGTTCCTTCAGAAGCTTTTAAAACCTTTAAGTGAAATTAGATTAAAGTTTAAAGGTTTTGAAGGAAGAAAATTGAGATAAAAAAAAGTTTTAATAGCTACATTAAATAGTCATTAGGAAGTAGCGTGATAGTGTTAGTTCATATCAGCACACCGTTAACGGTTCGACGATGAAAATAATGTTTAGGACCAAAATGTGTCACAAATGCTAAGTTGAGAGAACAAATTGAGTTAAATTAAAACTTTAAAAACCATATTAAAACGCGAGTGTAATTTTAGGGAGTATTAAGTCTATCTAATTTATTTTTATCTACTACCCAAAATAGCACTTAAGCAAATTGTTAGATACACTTAATAAAACATTTAAATTATATTTGTATTTGTAAATCATCCGAACTCATTTTGACATATACTAAGCAAACAAGTGGCACGTATCACATAACCAAGACAAAATTATTAAAATTGCATTTAACAAGGTTTTCTTTAAATAAAACAAGATTTACATATAGCTAGAGTTTAGAGTGTGTGTCAATATGGGGTAGCGAGGCTATTATTTTTTATGAAACCATAGATACTCTCTTATTTGAGACAATCATGTTCAAATAATTTCCATAGAAAGCATGAATCTTCTAACATGGATTTTTCAATATTCAGAACTTGAATTCAAAACAACTAATTCAAGGAAAGAAGTATCTACCATTCTAAATTTCTAACCAACCACACGTGAGTTAATGGGGTTATTGTAGATGGAAAGTTGGAAACTAAGTCTACAATTACATAGATAGATTGGTTATCAATTCAAAATTTCAAGTGTATTTTTCAACAGGAGAAACGTTGCCTCCTCGCAAAGAAGTAAAATAAAAGGCTACCCTTTCTCTTCTAAAAAAAAATTCAACTCTCTTTTGTTCTTTGATGAAGAAAAACAAGGAATGAAACTAACACCACTAATCTAAAGAACTAGAAAAAGTGACTCTGGGTGTGACTCCAAACAGGTTGGATGATTTACAATTCTATCGGCTGCAACTCCCTTAGCTTCAAGCTCTATAAACTTCCATACATATGTCAAGCACGAACAAACCGTCACAGAATGACCTGTCGCCAACTCGGAGTAGATTATCAAAGAGAAAATGACAAATCTGAGAAAGATTTAGTTAAACAAATCTGGGATAACATATGTATTATTTTCCTTGAGTGAAGGGACAAAAGTTGCATGGCTTTCTTTCATAGTTATCAAAACCAAAACCACAATCCAACTGGTAAAACTACTAGTTTGGTTAGGTTTTGATAGCCATGCTTTCTTCCTTTTGCATGATGATGCATAATTATACATAACTAAGATGCTATGGTGACCATACCATATGGAATTTGACAAAATGCAATGCCTAAACAAAATATCCATCAGAGATAGATAGAGCTCTTATTACGTAAATAAAAATCACATTCACATTAATATCACTCTTATATCCAGTATTTGCTACAACTGTGTTATGATTATCTATCTTATCAACACAATAACACAACCCTGCAATCTATGCAGATTGTGAGACTAGTTCTATAAAAAAGTTATAAGTTCATCTAACCAATGAGACAAGCTGTAAATTGTTTTCTGCATACAAGTAAGGAAAATAACACTTACCGGTCGAATTAAAAACACAAATAGAAAAGCACAGAGATATACAAAGAATATGTAACATCTTTTGGGCCTATACTATGTGCCATTGTGCCCCAACATTTTTGCTGCCAAACTATACACCATCATTAGTATGCAATTGTGTTCCTCCAAACAATGCTTCAGGCATCTAAGGTGAAATCCAACTGAGAAACCTAAGCTACGCAAAACCAACTCAAGCTCATTAGTATGCTGCAATCACTCATAGGTAAACCATCCCGAATGTTGATTTCACAGCGAGATTATATAAGCCATATTTCAAGGCAACGTAAGCAGTGGAAAGGAACAAGAAAAAACTAGAGAGCACTGAGGTTATAAAAATAATAATATAGCAATTAAACCACTACAGCTTGACCACTGATACCGTCATGAAGCTGAAGCGAGCCATCTTTCATCAAGTTTATGCTCAAACTTTTAAATCTCTCCCTTGAGTATTGCCTAGATGCTTTTCTCCAGTCTGTTCCAGTTTTCATCATGGCAACAAACTCCTCATAACTGATGCGACCATCCTGTTAAGTGGAAACATAATTAGAAAGCATTGGAAAGGCTTATAAAATTTGACAATATGTGGGATGAGATAGAGATCCCAATCCATTTATTCTATTTATATATAAAAAAACTATTAGCAGATAATGAAATGTGATAATTAACTTGAACTGTATAAAAAAAAATGGTGTTAATTGATATAAAGAAGTTCTGTAATGTTCCCATGCGATGCCTGAGTCACTACACTAGTATATATTATCTAAACAATGAAAAAACCTGGGAGTAGAAAAATAAAAAAATGGGAAAAAGAATGAAAGAACCTGCAAAGAGGAAAACTAGAAATAAGTAAGCAATAAATGGCGAGCATGAAGATTTGACCTTATCAGTGTCAACTTCACGCATGATGTCATTCAAAACATCATGATCAGTTTCTCCTGACTCATCTGCTAACGCTTCCTGTAGTTCACGAAACTCAATATATCCACTACTGTCTTTGTCAAAAAACTTAAATGCTTTGCGGAAATGCTCATCGTTTTCCATTTTTTGCAAGTGAATTGTCACAGCTACAAACTCCCCATAGTCAAGTACTCCATTCCCATCAACATCAGCCTAACGTAATTCAATGCAACAAAGAAAACTGTCAATGAACCAAAATGTTGTGTTACAAATACACATTAAGTCCTGAATTAGACATGAATCTCACTTCAAACAACAGTAACTATAGCATCAATATTCAATTACTAAATATTACCTTAAAAGTTAAAACGCCTATAAGTAGACGTCTAGACAAAATCTAACCATTCAATTGAATTAATTTTGGTTCCAAAAGAGCTCCATATACTACACATTTGTCATGCATATGCCACAGATAGGATGCAATGATATATAGATAGGATCTAAAAGAAAGCTTCATTCCATGATAACCTTGCCCTACTCATCATAAAAATGCATCCCTTTGTACACAATCATGTAACAAATCCAGAATGGTTCCAGAAGAACTTCATTAAACTTTTGTGTCATGAAAAAAAAAAAAAAAAAAAAAGAAAGAAAAGAAAAGAGCTGATATAATATGAAGCAATTCGATCATGAACAGTACTCCCCCTTCTAAAGAAAATTATCCCAGAAAAGAACCTTGGTAATAGTAGAAAGTTATGTGACTAGACAAAATTTCCCTCATAGAAAATAAGTAAATAAGAAAAAAAACACAAAAGTCAATGAATATTAGAATTCAATTTATTCTCTTTCCTTAAGTTACATAATTATTATGTGTATAGATGAAAAAAGAAATTAATTCTAACCTAAATATTGTAAATGAAATAAATATTTTGAAACCTTAAAAAATAAAACTGAAACAAAGGGAGTATACAATTATAGAAGCATACCACTTCCATCAGCATCTTTATCTCTGGTTCAGCCAATTGTGAACCAACTTTCCTCAACCCAGCCTTTAGTTCTTCGTATGTTACTCTTCCGTCTTTGTCGGTATCCATCAACGTAAACATATCTTTGATTATTTCTACCTCTTCAACAGATAAATGATCTGCAATTACCTGTATAATTCATCCAAAGAAAATCCAAATCCAAATCATGAACATTTCAACTTCCTCATTAATTTGATCCTCCCACAAAAACTTGAGCCAAGAACCAAGCATTAAAGAAATTGGTTGCTAACCCGTAGAGCTTTCTTTTTGAATCTGTTCATCATAGAGAACTGCTTAAGCCTTGATCTCACAAGATCACCTAATGGAACATTTGGAGCTTTCTTGGCATTTTGTAGCCATGGGTGTGCTGCAAGCATAATTGAGAACAGTAAATGACATCACTTTCTTTATCAGGTGGACTTGACTGAAATTCAGCCTCCCTAGACCCTAGCCATGGGCATTAAAATGTCATGATTTCTTCTCCTTTCAAAGGGAAATTGGACAATGGGGCAAATGAGAACCAAAAACCTTTTTATTAAAACAAATAAAAATCCCTACTGTTGGAACACAGGTGACTTCAAAATGATTTAACATTTTTGAGGCCCATTGTTGCAAAATATAAATGTCAATGTTCAACTTCAACGTTTATTCCCTCTCTAACCAATGAATCTATGTTAGACAAAGTGCACAAACATCGTTATTTTTTAAACCCAAATTGAAGTGAAATTTCAGCGTAGATTCTGAATAAAAATTAAAATCCAATGTACACATAGCTTTGAAAGCTACCTGTATGAGAAAAGAATCTACAAGTTGCCTTTTCTACACAAACCACAAATGAAGAATATGACTTTTTGAACAAGTGGAAGATGCATCTATGGAAAATAGTGAGAATGGTTTTCAACCAAAGGTATGACCAATTCAACAATCATATTACGGTCATACCAAGAAAGTCTAAAAGTGATTTCATTCCAAATATTTCCACTATCTTCTTCCCACCTACCTAACCAACCAAGCAAGACCTATAGATCCTCAAGTACCTGGCTATGTATTCTACTCTTCCCTCACTAAGAACAAGATAAGGAATAAAATTCATCCACCAGAGCAGTAGCTACCCAACTGCTCAAGAATTATGTTATCTGGCATTAAACATAATAAAACCCATAACAAAACAAGAACAATGCTAACCAGACAAAAAAAAAAATTTTACTCAACAAAACCCATACTTGATTGGCACGTACTCGCCATCGAAAAAAGATGTACTCTCCAAAGTATAAATAGCAAGGGACTTACCAAGCACCTGTTCAGCTGTCAAACGCTTTTTAGGATCCGGTTCCAACATCTGCCGGACAAGGCTTTTAGCGCTATCTGATATATGAGGCCAAGGTTCCCTCTTGAAATCAATCACCCCCCTCAGTATTGCAAGAGCCACACCTTGCTCCGTCTCTGCCACAAACCAAAGCACAACACAAAAGCCATCAAAAATAAGGGGGAGAGAAACATTGTACCACAGTAAAACAAACATGACAGCTCCTAGCAACCCAAGAACCTGCCCAAAACGGAGGAACCCCACAGAGCAAAATATAAAGAATCACGCCAGCACTCCATACATCAACTTCTGGCCCATAGCTCCTCTTCAATACCTCCGGCGCCATGTAGTAAGGACTCCCCACAATCTCCGAAAACTTCTCCCCTATACCAAAAGCAAAAGCATAAACAACATCAAAATTCACACAAGGACAGAGAACCACATATGTTTAGTATGAATAAATAAATAAATAAATAATCCAACTAAGATCATCCAAGTCCAGGCCGTGAATCAATAAATAGTCACTTATGACCAAACTCCCAAAATTGTATTCATCCGTTAAATTGAAGTGAACATAGGTTAATTCAAGCATAGAACAAAAGAAAGAAACAAACTAATTCAACAATTCGTTTCCAAGAAACAAGTTGAAGAAGAAACCAATTTCTACTATCTTAAATTGTCCCTTCCTTTCACAAAATTCTGAAAACAAAGCATATAAATTTTAATATCATACCAGGTTTGAAGAACACAGACAATCCAAAATCAATGGCCTTCAGAGGCGAATTCTCCTTCTTGTTAGAAAACAAGAAATTCTCAGGCTTGAGGTCCCTATGCATGACGCCGTTAGCGTGACACATCCTAACAACCTCCGCGATCGTCCAGAAAACTCCGGCGGCGGCGCGCTCGCTGTAGTGTCCCCTGGCGACGATCCTATCGAAGAGCTCGCCGCCTTCACAGAGCTCCATAACTATGTGAACATTCTCGTCGTCCTCATAAGCTCCCTTCAGCTGCACCACGTTCGGATGCGGCGGGAGCGTCGACATGATCTTCACCTCGCGCCGCACGTCGTCGACGTCGACGGCGGTGCGGAGCTTCCGCTTGGAGATGGACTTACATGCGAGAGCTTCTTTGGTGTCTCGGTCAGTGCAGAGGTAGGTTATGCCGAATTCCCCGCGGCCAAGCTCCCGGCCGAGTATGTAATTGTCGCTGATGCGGGCCCGGTGCTGCGGGCCTGCGGGGATGTCGTTGTTGAGGACGCGGATCGGGGTGGCGGGGCGGGCAGGAGTGGAGGAGAAGTGGTTGGGTTTTCGGTGGTTGGTGGGCTTTGTGGTTGTGGTGGTTGTGCTGTCTACTACATCCGCTCTGGCGCAAGCGTTGCAATTTCCCATCGTTATTTGTTTATTTATTTATTTTGTTGTTTTATCGGGTTTTTGAGGTTTAGTGTTGGGACTTGGGAGTGAATAGACGGTGGGTTTGTCTTTCTGTGGGGTGTCTGGAGTGGTAGTCACGCCGATTGGGTTTTCCCGGCGGCGGAATGGGGCTAGCGAGAGAAAAGAGGGAGTTAGTGAGTAGTGCCTTATTCTACACGTTGCTGAGTTTAGTTGAGGAAACAAAAAAGTAAATTTGCTTTTGGAATTAAGTACACCTTAGTTTTAATAATACTACACGTCCAAACATTTATTCCAACTAATTTCAAATGATTTTTTTCTATGTAAATAAATAATTTTGGCCAATTAAATACTAAATAATAGATTATTTTAGTATCAAATAAAACTTTATTTAGGTGTACTTTTTATAGTATTTAACATAAAAATAATATTTTATTTAGCATAAAAATAAATCACTTGGTTATACTTAATTGGCCAAAACAACTTATTCAAATAATATTTCTTTACTATTCTAAAAATATTATTGAATTGTATTATGGTTATTATTTGCTAAATCTAAAAGTTTAATTTCATTTTAAAATATAACTTCTACTGATATGTACACATATAAAAAATTATATTATAACTATTACATACTATTATTAAAATAAAATAATTTTAATTAAAATTTTGTCGAATAGATAATAAAGTTAGGGTTAGTTTGGTAAATAAGCAAGTCACATTATTATACTTACAACTTTTGAAAGTTAGGAGAAATTTTGAAAATAAATAAGGAAAGATTTTTAAAATTGACTTATACTTATTAAAATTTAAAATTTTAATATAATTTCATATATCAGTAAATATCCAATTTTAATTTTATATTTATGTCTATTTATCCTCTTTTAAAAATTATTTTATCAAATATTAATTCAAGTTATTTTTAATTTCATTTACCTTAAAAAACCTAAATAAATAAATATATAATAAAGTAATTGTATCTTTTTGTGTTTTTTTTTTATAAAAGTTTAAGGGATAAAGACAAATATACCCCTAACCTTTTTAAAGCTGGACAAAAATAACCCCACCTTGATGAAATACTTAAATGCCCCTGACCTTTGAAAAAACAAGACAATCCTACCCCTCCATCGTTGTCAATCACGTGCCCGTTATGAACCCGTCTGACGTGGACTTAAACGGGTCTGAGGTGGCTAAAACGGTGCTGATGTGTTCAAACGGGTTCTGTTAGCCAATTTGCACCCCAAACTCAACCATAGGTAAATATGTCTCTCGACAACAAGGTAAAGGTGTTAGTTGTCTTTTTTAAAATTTGTCAGGGATTAAATTGTCCTTTTTAAGAAAGATCAAGGTCTGTTGTGTCCTAACGTTTTATGGGTGCATTCTAAATATGTGATAGATTGTTACCATATATTGATTCAAACTTAAAAAATTTGTGCAGGGATATCAACAACCTGCCAATGCACAGGCTGCAAGTAAGGGACAAGCACCATTTAGACCTCCTGCCAGAATAGAGAGTAATGCAACGACATCAACAGACCTTGGTGGAGGCTCTGAAAGAGGTAGACTCTTCCTCTTTGCTCTCCTTCTTATCGGTTGCTTTGGTCTGAAGTTTGTTGATGTCGTTGCATTACCCTCTACTTTGGTAGGAGGTCCAAATGGTGCTTGTCCCTTACTTGCAGCCTATGCATTGGTAGGTTGTTGATTTCCCTGCACAAATTTTCCAAGTTTGAATCAATATATGGTAACAATCTATCACATACATATTTAGAATGCACCTATAAAATGTTAGGATACAACAGACCTTGATCTTTTTTAAAAAGGATAATTTAACCCCTGACAAATTTAAAAAAAGACAACTAAAACCTTTACCTTATTGTCGAGGGACATATTTACCTCTGGTTGAGTTTGGGGTGCAGATTGACTAATAGAACCCGTTTGAACACATAAGCACCGTTTTAGCCACCTCAGACCCGTTTAAATCCATGTCAGACGGATTCATATCGGGCACGTGATTGACAACGACGGAAGGGTAGGATTGTCTTGTTTTTTAGAAGGTCAGAGGTATACAGGTATTTCATCAAGGTGGGGGTTATTTTTGTCCAACTTTAAAAAGGTCAGGGGTATATTTGTCTTTATCCCAAAGTTTAATTTTGATGCACTGACGGTATAAAGAGTTTTACACATACATCCAATCAGATTCATGCATTTATATGACTTTAGAAGTAGTGGGGTTGAAAATTAATTGCTTTTGATGATATGGTAACATCTAATTAGATGTATGTGTAAAATTCTTTTACACTGTCGGTGCATGAAAATTAAATTCTTTTGATAATTATATATCTATCATATCCAACTAAATAACTATTTTTTACTATAATAGAAACTATTTCTATAAATATATCTATAGTACAAAATAGTTTTTCTGTTTCTCCTTTTGCTTTTTTATTTTTTAGATTAATTATATTTTTTATTGCAAATAATTATTGATAGAAAACTAAAATTTTAAATCATTATTAAATTAATTCCATTTTCAAATAATAAAATAAAATAAATATCACTTAATTACATTGTTTAGTAATTAATAGTATTAAATGTTTGGCTGATTACAAATTAAATATGAAATATATTTATTGTAATAAGCTAAAGTTAATTAATGCTTTAAATTATCATTTCCAAAGTTTAAACTAAATCAATAATCAAAATTTAATCTAAGCACCTATTTTTACTATTTTATATATATACATCACCTTTTTAAGTGCTTCTGGAAAGACTTCTGCAAAGAGAATATCTTTCCAGTCAAGTAGAAAAATCAAAAATGTAAAAGCCAATATCCATGGCAAGTTTAACTCTTTAAGACTTTTAAAAAATTTTTGAAAATAAATAAATAAATAAAATCAAGAATGTGGATTAGGTACTAGTACCACCCCATTACTTGTTCATATTCTATATATGCGTGCAACAGTGTTTCTCATAATCAAACCGGATTGGTCAATTCAACCCAATTAATACGAGATGGAGATATTATTAGTTGCTAACTCATATCATTTACTCTCACAAGTTTTTTTTTATTTATTTCCCACGGCATCTCCTGTCCCGGCAAACCAAGAACTAATCAATTGCGAATTTGACTTTCATTTAAGAGTTTATCGCTGGTCACTGGATTGTTACATGCACAAGACGGGATTCGAACTTCCGACATTTACTTAAGCGAACTAACGAGCTAACCACTAAACTAATCAAAATTGGCTAATCTCATCCGTTAAATTGCGTCATGTATAATACACTTAACTAATTTAAATTTTAAAGTTAATTATAATAAATTTCATAGCATCAATTAAAAATGCATGTATTTTCTTTCCAACTTTTAATCTATTACCAATCGCTTCTCTTTTTTGAATTTGTTTTTCAACCTTTAATTATTCTTTCTCATATATTATGGTCTCTGTTCATAAAAATAAATTAATTTTATTTCAAGTTCTTAAGAACACAATTCATTATATATTTTTTTATCTTTTTTAAAATTTAATAAAATGTTAAATTTTTTATGTCAATAGTTTAGTTTTTTATTTTTAATTATTTATTTATCAACGCAAAATAATGTTAGGAATGTTTTTCATCAACCCAAATATATAATGAATACCATTGAAATATGATCAAGCTTTAGATAATAATTAGGAGTTTCATTCAAAAGTTCTTAAAAAAAAAACAACATGCCAAATTTTAAAAGAGTATAATACAATTATAATCTTCACTCAAAAAGTACAATTTCAATACATGTTTCAAGCATCACCTTCGATAATATTATAAGGTAGTGTTTGGTTTATCATATTGGAACTGAGATTGAGAAACTAGGACTCAGTATTGTGATTTTTGGACAGGGACCGGAACTAAAATTTCAGTCTCAATCCCTAAAGTCTTAGTATTTCTAATTTGGAGGGACCGGAGAACTGGAGACTGTGACTGAAATTTTAATGATTTTTCCTTCTATTCATACCCTCATTTAATTTAGCAATTGCAACCTTACCCCGACTCAATTGAAATGAGGTTTCCTTGTCATTTGCAGCAGCCCCTTTTGGTTCCGACGGCAATAGTGGCAATGACAACATCCACCAATAATAATAGCAAAGACAACAGTCCAGTGCCAGAGGTAGAGACAAAATCAGGTGGTCCGAACACTAGTAGTTCCGGTGACGACAACGGTGGACTCCTCTAAGTTGAGCAACGAGTCTGAGCAAGTCACGGGAAAAGGCAAAACAAGAGTAGGTGCAGTGGTAGTGGGTAGGCAAAGCAGGAGCAACGTCGACAGTGAGCGTCGGGAACTCTGCCGACAGTGGCACCCATGCCGCCCTTGATGTCCGAAATCCTTACGGAGTTCCGGACTCCCACCGGCAAATGCACCGAATCATATCAAGTAATAAAAGAGTGAGTAGAGTATCATCCCACGAGGATTAATGGATCGAGCAACAACAGTTAATTAAATTATTTAATTAGACAAATTAATAAAAGAGAAGTTGATTAAACCTAAACCTAACAAATTCAAACTAACACCTTAACTTAACTAACCTAACATGCAAGAAATCATCAAAATCTAAACCTAAGACAGTAACGTGACATCACAAAAGCAAGCATGCAAAACTCATCAACAATTCAACCTAGTAACTACTAATTAACGTGACAATGGGAATCAACAATTGGAAATTCAAAAACTTAATCAATGCACAACAACAATTAAATTCCAGAGTTAACCACAGCAAACGAAGACCAAATTGAGATGAAATTCAATAATTCAAAAAGGATAAGGAATTGGAGATGTTCTCAAGCAATTATGACAATCTAAATTCATTTTTCTTCTAACACAAGCAATCACAATTCATAAAATTCTAATTTAATTAAATCCTAACCTCTTAGGGATTCAATTTCCTTTAATTCAATTAATTATCAATTTCTTGAATCATTAATCAAATAAAAGGGATCAGACCAAAGTTCTAGATTCAATTCCACAAAACCCTAATTCTCTATCTCTAGATCAATAAGGTTTCAATGGTTATCAGATACAATCTCACGTTTAAATCAAAGAATCTCTCAATTACTCAGATTCAAACCAAATAAGAACAAATTACCTCTCAATAATATTGATCCAGATTAATTGAAGCACATATGAATCATATGAGAATGAACGTGGCTTGCAATAGAAGAAAAGATGAAATTTGAATCATTCAATTAATGAAATAGATCAAGTATCCACAAATCAAACACAAAACATGTAATAAAAGAAGAGTTTGGATGGTGATGGGGTTCCTGGAGATGAAGAACAAAGAAGAGAAACTATGAGAAACTATGAGAAAATGAGAGAGATGAAGAACTCTCCCAAAACCTCCATAAAACTATTCTAAGGCTAAAATTGATGAAATGATTGATTGCTTGTTGTGTCTTCAGCTGTTCTCCCCCCATATAGGTCGAATTAGGCTTGAGAAGTGGCTGGGTCTTGGCCCGGAAATGTGAAATCTCCAAAATAGCCTTCATTTAAGTGTTTCCTGACGCTATGGCGCGAACGCGCCACCTCCACCGCGCGGGCGCCCGGCTGTCATTGTCTTTGCCGTTAAGGAATGGGGTGGTGCGAGTAAGCCATCTAGGTCGTGCGGCCGCGCCACCAACGGAAAAATTCCTCATTAAGAAAGGAGAGCGCGGGCGCGCCACGCAGAGGGTGCGGCCGCGCGGTCAGGGCTTATTTGGGCTTTTGGCTTTTTGTCAAGTCTCCTTGCTTTCTTTGTTCTTCTCAGCTTCTCTTGGGCTCTTTCTCTCCACTTTGGGCCTGAAATACACTAGCACACTCATCAAGCAATTTATGCACTTTGGAAGCTAATTTAACAATTAATCAATTAAGGACATAATTATGCAAGAGATGGAAAAGCTTGGTCAATCACTAGTAAATATGTGGAAAAAGTATTGATGAGGGTACCCTTTTTACGATGAAATCTATCGTCAAAAACCTCCTCATCAAATACCTCACACTTAAAATTGAGCATGTCCTCATGCTCTAGTGCTTATGACCAAGAGGGAAATCACAAAGAACTTTCTCAAACTCATCAGTAAAATCAAGTGGGAGAACTACACAACATTATTATGGATGAAGCAATATTAAAACAAAGTTTACCTAACTAAGCACCAAAAGAGATGGATAAAAGCATGTCAGTAAATACTACCCCCCAAGAGCAATTAAGTTCATGAAGATCAAGCTTGCTTTGCATCATAAGAAATATTCTAAATCATGGAATCAAGTCTAGAACCCTTATCGGTCATGTATGCGCTCTTTTCGCTCAAGTGTATAGGGTCAAAGACGCTCGACAACTTTCTATTCATACTCTTCACAAATTAATCTTCATTTAACAATCAACACCATGTGTATGTATGTATGCATAATCATGAGGGCTTCTTAGGGTTATAACGTGGCTAAGGTGAAGGTAGGATTTAAGTTTTGGCTAAGTGACCTTATAAGATGGATCTTTGCTTAATGGAGGACACCTAGCTTTCTCTCGTTTTCTTCACTCAACCATCGTTTCCCGAAAACTCACATTCCTTTTTTTTTTCTCTTGAAGCGCATGTAATGCATTTTCCCCGTAGATGGATTAGGATGTATGTATTTTCTTATTTGGTAGCTTTCTTTCTTGCTACTTTAGGGTGACAATGACTTTATTACTTTCCTTTTTTTCTTTCTTTTCTTTTTCTTTTTTTCTTCTTTTGTTTTTCTTTCATTTTTCTTTTCTTTTTCCTTTTCTTCCTTTCCTTTCTTGTCACTCGTTTTTCCATTGCTAGTTTGTGCAAATACATACACCTAATAAAGTTGTTTCCATGCATACATGAACTTCCCCAAATGCCTTAAGATTTTTTTTGTAATTTTTCCCAAAAACCCTTTTTACCATTTTCTAAAGCATTCCTCACTTTAATTCTTCTTTCTTTTCTTCTCTTGTAAAGTGACTCACCACTAAATCCTCAATCAATCAAAGATCCAAAGGGACAATCATGGTTTTTCACTTATTTGGCTTGTAATGAGCTAATTAAACAAGAAAGGGATTAAAGGCTCAAAGTTGGTTCACAAGGGTGATGATCAAGGGTTAGGCCATTTAGTGAGTGAGCTAATATGAAACAAAGACCTCAATCATACATATACATAATATACATACAATGATGGACATATAAAATCAATTAATTTACAAATCACAATCATAGAAAAGGAGTAAACACACAAGAAGAAAATTGGTGGCTCTTTAAAGTGTGGAACCACCTCATTTTAGGCTCAAAACCTCTCGGAGTTGTGTGTTCTTTAATTCTTTTCCATGATTTTAGAAAGCAATTGAATTGTGCATATGCAAGCTTCAAAGGGAATTTTCAAAATGTGATAATGGTGGTTCCAAAGAAATGAGGGTGCAAAAGTTAGAAAACAAGTTTTAAATAAAAACTAGCATCCATAATATAATATCTGATTGAATTATGCCTATGGAAAATAGAAAAACAAAATCAATTTTGTTTTTCAAGGCACACCCAAATCTAAGAGAGAGTATTTACACTATTATAAACATCTACCAGATAGTCTACTAGCTAGATAAAAAGGTTATATACAAATGTACTTGAGTAAATATATATATGCAATGATTAGAGTTTGAAAGGATTAACCCGCCATTTGATAGAAGCCTTCCCCCTTCTTAGGAAAATTGCACGAGCTTCGTGCTGTGGGGGTAGGAAGCCCTGATATCTACTTTTTTTAGGTGGATGGGGTGGAGCAGCTCCCCTTGGACCCATCGACCGAATCCTGAGCTCGGACAGCGGCAGGTTCACCACCGACCACATCGGTGCCCCACTGATCGAGGTCTCCATCATAGTTCCAGCGATGAGGATCATCGTATTCATCCTCTCCTCGCTTGGAGGTGGTAGTGGATGGTGAGAGTAGGGACCAGGATGAAGGAATCTCCTCGGGCTCAACACTTTCTTCATGTCCTCTTCTTCCTCTTCCTCCTCATATTCAGGATCTTCCTCTTCCTCTTCCGGTTCCTCTTGGTTCGCAACCAAGGTTGGTTGCTCCATAGTGGCTTCCTCGCCCTTTTCTTCCGCTTCATCATCGCTAATGAGGTTGATCACCTCCACCTTCTTGGGCTTGGGCCTAGATGGCCCTCCCCGAGCAATGATTCTTTGAAAAAATCGCTTCCGAAGAGGCTTCGCAGAGATCCTAGCAGTTCTCTTCCCTTTGACATCCTTTGATGGTTCCACAACCGGAGCTTGAGGGCCCTTCCGTGCCTTGGGGTGAATCTCAACTGCATCAGCTGCTATGGCTAGCACCAATAGCTTGTTCGTCCTCAGCACGGATTTGGGAGAAGTTGGTGGCAAAGAGGGAGGTAACCCCGCCAATCGCGGAGATTTCCGGGTGGGAGGTGTGTCGAGCTTCCCTTTCCCCTTTGTAGCCATTGATTTCCTCTTGCGGTCCATCTTGAAAGTTAAAGAGGTTTAATTAAGTAATTAACCATAAGAGAAGAATCAACCTCAAGCACGGATGAGATGTAGTTACTATTAAGTCTTACAAAGGGAGCAAATGATATTGGAGAAGGTAAATAAAAGTTTTGAATTAAATCTTAATCCCAAAAAATGGTAAGAAAACATTGCCTTAAAGCAATTAAATCATTTGGAAAGAGATTGGGTCAAAATCTAATTTGAAACTTCTTTGAATAATTTCATCGAACACTTGGCGTGCCTATTTTTAGAAATCAGGTTTTAAAGAAATCACCAAGTGCTCAACGCCTAAACCAATCATTTTAACATCCAATAACACTCAATTAATCATGACATCAATTAATCTCAAGCAATGTGGTTATCTAAGCCTAATTATCTAACTGTTCTACAAATCCTAAATTATATACACTAAACTAACTAATCATGTAAATTAGAGAAGAATGGAGGGAGAGAAAACTTACTTGGCAATGCGAAGCAAGCGAAATCACACACAAAGATGATGTATGAGTGTTGGTGCGTGAGAATGTGAGATTTGGAATGGAGAGAATTGGTGGAGAAGAGATAAATTGAGAGTGAAAATGAGGAAGAAGAGGGGTGCGTTCGGTTTTTGATGCAGGGGGCCATCGCGCGGGCGCGCCATGCTCAGGGCGCGGGCATGCCATGCATTGGCAGCCAAAAAACGCATGGTAAGGGGCTCGCGCGGGCACATCATCAGGGGGCGTGGGCGCACGGCCCTTCCAGAACCTTTCCCGAGAGCACCAAGTGCTAGGGCGCGGGTGCATCAAGGCCATCGCGCGGGCGCGGGGGCCGTGCGGGCGCACCCAGAGGAGGGTGTGGCGGTGCCATACTACTTGGTAGCTTCGGCCAAATGTGGCTAAGCTTACCGCGCGGGCGCGCCATAGGAGGGGTGTGGTGGCGCGGTAGCTCTAATAGCTAGGAAAAATGGCATTTTAAGTTGGAAGAATTATACCATGGTGGGGTATCTCCCACCTAGCACTTTCATTTAGAGTCCTTAAGTTGGACTTGGATGTTTGGATGACTTATTACTTCCACTTGGATTGGTCTTTCACCAAGTGGTGGTTCATTGCATCATTGTGGTGGAGAACTTTCTTAAAAGCAAGCAACTTCCCAATTAAGTCTTCCACACTATTGCACCTGAGTTCAATCCGCTTCTTCTCTTTCTCTTTTTCTCTTTCTCTTCTTCTCTTTCTTCTTTCGAACTTCCTTCTCCTTGATTTCGAATTTTCACCTTCTTCTTCATAGGGTCCTTCTTCTTTTTCTTTATGTGAGGGGGAGAATGTCTCAACCCTTTGCCTTTTTTGAGTCTTTCCTTGGCTTCTTCATTCTTTTTTTCTTCAACCTTATCTTTATTACTCAATTGTACTTGATGGGCGAATTTCTTGTTCAAAGCGGGCGGTCTTTTCGGATGGTAAATCTCCTCAACATTTCCAACCTTAAAGGAGAATGTGTCGGTGATGTAGTCAAGCTTGAATCCGGCGGTTTTAAGAGTGGGTCTTCCCAAGAGCACTTGGGGCGTGACGCCTTTGCTATGTCTGGTAATTCGAATAACATGAAAGTCGGCGGGCACAGTCAAGCTCCCAATTTTTACTAGAATATCTTCCGTAATTCCCGCAATTGAAACGATCCCCATATCAGCAGTAGTGAATATATCCTTTGTTGTCCTCAATGGTCCAAGATCCAGCAGAACATAGAGTTCATAGGGCATTACACTTGCACATGCTCCCAGATCACAAAGGCAATCTGGAATGTTGATCCCCCGTATTTCACATGTCACCAAACAAGGTCTGGGATCTCCACATTTTACTTGGAGAATTAGTTTGCGCACTTTGTTTCCTTCAAACACTGTGGCCAAACAAAGCTTTCCACATTCTTCAACAATTTTGCTTTCCTCCAAAGGAGTCTCATCCACTTGTTCCTTTTCAACCACTTCCTCCTTTTCAACGTCTAATTCTACCTCATCTTCTTCTTCAATCTCCCATTCTTCCTCTGAGTCTTCCTCGTCTTCCTCTTCTGATTCATCCCACCAATCCTCATCATCGGAGTTTACCAAGCCGTTCACCTTAGCCATTAATTCCAACAACCATTCGGTTCTTGCTCTCCCCTTTTCCTTTCCTTCATTCCCTTTCTCGACCATGTTGATTCCTCCTTTAGGATTTGGAAGGGGTTGAGAGGGAAGAGGACTTGGGTTAGGTGGTGGTGGTGGAGTTGAGGTACTTGGGAGCACTTGATTTGCGAATTTAGTCAATAAGTCGGTGAGGTGGAACATTTGAGCTTCGGTTCTTTTGTGGGCCTCTCTCATTTCTTTGTTTTCTTGATGGAAGTCTCGAATAATGTCCTCGTAAGAAGGTTGAGAGTTGGTGTTTGATGGGTATGGTTGCCTACTATGTGGAGGTTAGTATCTAGAATTTTGGGAATTTTGTGGTGGATTATTGTTGTTGTAGGGTTGGCGATATTGAGGTTGTTGGTTGGAGTTCCAACGCCCTTGTTGATTGTCGCGCCACCCTTGGGATTGTTGTTGATATTGGCGGTTTGGTGGTGGTCTATCATAGTAGTTGTGAGAGGATGCGATGACATTATCTTCTAATAATTGTGGGCATTCGTCAGTGTAATGGGAATTACAAGAACAAATCCCGCAATGCTTGGTTGGAACTTGTGGTGGTTGAGAGCTTTGAGAAGGTTGAGTCATAAGTTATGAAGTGACTTGTTGGCTTTTTTTCAGTTCTCGCAACATGCTGGCTATATTGGCCAAGGACTTTGCCAACATTGTAGATTCCGAAGGTGTAATTTCATACACTCCTCTAGTGCTTGAAGTAGCCCTTGTTTTGAAACATTGATGATTATCTGCCACTGGTTCAATCAATTCCCATGCTTCTTTCTGGAGTCTTGTTCATGAGAGCTCCTCCCGCAGATTCGTCAATCTGATGCATCAAATTCTTACGTCACATTCCGGCAAGTACACCGGATCAAGTAATACCACTTGAGAGTGGGTATCGTTCCCTCGAGGAAAGGTGGATCAAAAAATACTCTTAAATCAGTTCCTCTAAGTAGATCTAAGTATCAATCAAAGATTAATAGAAAACTAAAGAAAGAAGCAATCAAGAACTATGCAACAACAAGAAAACATGTCAAGAAATGCAATCTTTAAACACAAATTATTACTTAATCAACAAGAACAAATATCAAGAAAGGGGGAAATACAATTGTAAAAAGA
>JASCZI010151085.1:12223-34156 GCA_036250425.1 Stylosanthes scabra | reverse complement strand
AATTACTATCAAATCAAAATGAATCCTAATATAACTAAATCCTAATCTCTTAGTGATCTAGTTTCATCTTTTTCCTAATTAATCATCAATCTCTTGACTAATTAAATAAGAAAAGAGATAATACACACATCATGATTCAAATCAACAATAATCAACAAGATTTCATGGAAAGAATTAATATGTCACATATTCAATCTCATACAAACCCTATTAGATTATTAAAGATTCTAATGCACATCAAATCACATGCTCATCTCTAAGTCACATGAAGAAATATGGAATGATTCTTGAATATGTTTGAATGTCTATTTTCTCAAACTCAACAATTCAAAACAAGAAAGATCTAATTATTTCTCAATATATTAAACCTTCAAAGACTAAAATCAAAGAATCAAACAAGATACAAATCAATCATCTATGTGATAAAAATACAGATTCATATACATACACACTTATTCAATTCATCATCTCTAATGCAAAGAACAAATGTGAAAGATGCTTCTTGAACAAGTTCATGATATCAATATCAATGCAAAATCATATTTTATGTCACCTATCCAATCAAACATCAATATTAACATTTCACAAACCATCTAATAATATGTTTAATCTCATGAACTAGTATAGAAATTAAACCAAGGTAAGAACCAATTATACCTCTCGGTTGACTTGATTCTTGAATCCATGAACAAGAAGAATCCTTTGGATTTGATGTAGAACATGCATATTTTGAATGGAAGGTGTGGTTAATCCATTAGCTTGGTGATGAATAGAGCTCCTCCTCCTCAATCTCTATGGTGTTTAGCCACTCATGATCATGAATGACTCAAAGAAAGTGATGAAGATGGATCTTGGATTCATAAAAACTATGAATCTTGAAAGTATGAATGCTATGAATGTAAATCTTGAATGTATGAACATTCAAAGAACTAGAGAGAGAAAGAGAGAGAAAAGAGAAAAAGATGTAAAAACTGAATAATACTCATTAAACTTGAATGTTACAAAAGAGAGAAAACTAATCTATATCTAAATGGAATCAATCTTTTAGCTATGAGAAAATTCTATGACTAAAAATTGACTAACTATAAAATTGTATATGTGTATGTAAGTGTGTCCTAGATTGATTGATTTCTACTTATTTATAGATTTTTATAGATTTAATGAAATACAAATGATACATTAATGAAATTACAAATAAAAATGACAAATTCTGCATTAAGACAGCAGAACCCACGCCTAGGCATTAAGAACTGGCGCCTAGGCGTGTATGTTCTAAGACTTGGTGTTGAATACAGCTTCCCACGCCTAGGCGTTGATCCTGGCGCCTAGGCGTGTCTGACATATGTGTGTGCTGAGTTGTAGAGCAGCCCCCATGCTGAGCATTGGTGTCTTGGCGTTGGGCGTGGCTGCTTGTTAGGTGATGACTATGATGCCAACGCTTGGGCGTGCGTGTGGGGCGCCAGAGTGTTGGTTTTGCTGACTGCTTGTGGCTCTAGTGACAATAACGCTTGGGCGTTGGTGCCAGACGCCTAGGCGTTACTTGCTGTCTTAAGATGCTGAGCAAGAGACGCTGGGCGTTGATGGCTGGATGCTTGGGCGTTGGAAGGATAGATGATGACTTTATGAGGCCTTGAAGAAGGGGACGCCTAGGCGTGTGTGAATGACGCCTATGCGTGGGTCTCTGACTTTGGGCTCTGAGTGTGTGATTTTGGCGCCTGGGCGTTGGGGGCTGGCGCCTGGGCATGAGTCTCTGCTCAGAAACCTGTTTTCATCATCTTTCCTATATTTAACCAACAAAGCTTATCAAAGTATCATGTTTATATTAACATACATAATTTATTAACATTCTTAACTGTTTTCATGAAATAATAAACAATCAAATACATAAATAAAGGAATTGGGTATGATTTGGTTAAAGAAATCAACAAAGATGCTAAGGCATCACAATCATAGCCGTGTTCGTCGGAGTAAGCCCTTCAAAGAAATAGTTGATCAACAGCAAATCGGAGATGGAATGGTGAGGACATGAAGTTAACAGTTTCTGGAAACGCTCATAATACTCAAATAGCGTTTCCCCATGCAATTGAGTGATGCCAGAAATCTCTTTTCTGATGGAGTTTGTCTTTGACAGTGGGAAGTAGTTTTCCAGAAACTTCTTCTTGAATGCGGACCATTCTGCGGTTATCTCGCCTAAAAGGGTATGGTTCCAATCTTTAGCTCGCCCTTCCAAAGAAAAAGGAAACGCGAAGGCTCTGACGGCGTCTTCGTCCCCTCCGGTTCTTCGGGTGGTGGCGCAGATAACATCGAAATCTTTCAAATGCTTTATGGGATCTTCTCCCGGCATTCCATGGAATCTGGGCATGAGGTTGATTAAACCAGTCTTTAATTCAAAATTTTCATTCAGCTCAGGATAGCGCACTGGTTGATTCTCCAGAGCCATGCTAGCTCCGCCCATTTGTCACAAGGTAACTCTTGGTGGTTTATCCATAGTGTGGGTACCTGCGTGAGTAGGAGAAAAGGGTATCTCAGAGTCGGATTTAGAGTCAGAGTCAGAAGATTTGAGAACGCAAAGAATTCTCAAACTCAATCCGCCTCCGTACTTGCCTCGCACACCTAAGCGTTCTTTCAATTTCAGAATCGAAGTCTAGCAAGTCGGGATTAGGATTAGATCTTAGCATCCACCGGGAAATTTATACAAACCAGCAAAAGAAAATATAAAAACTACCATATCTACATATTTATAAACAACAAAAAATCGGGCCCTGACACGCCCGTTTGGGTGGGGATGCTTTCGTTGTTGTAGTTGAAAGCACCTCTTCCCTCACGGCCTGTGTCGAGACGTTTTAAAAAGATGTCACAGGGGTGCAACCAAATACCGAGTATTGGACTCGGGTCATTTTGCTAAGGAAGCGAAAAGGGAAAGTTTATTTTTGATTGGGGTTGGTTGCAGTTGAGTTTGTTTGAAAGCGGTTCGCAGTTTGAAAGCAGTTGAAAGCAGTAATTGACAATAATAATAAAAGAGTATCCTGACCGTGGGTTGAAATACTGTGCATCCCTATCATTACTGCTGTGTCAAGGATCGATTATACACCCCCTAGGAGGAACCTCTGCACATCCTTGATTAACTAGCTGTGAGGCAAAGGACCCACGATACCGGGTTCGAGACGAACTCACAAGGGTGCAGGTATGGCGTTGGAGTCAGCGATCCAACCCCTTTTGATAATTGTTGAACGACTCTCTAAAGAGCCTGCTGTCACCAGGTCAATCCAGCTGTCACCAGGACCTAATGCACTTATCTAAGCTGGCATTCGAGTCAATGATCTAACAACCAGGGCTGAACAAACTCTTTAGGGATCCCGCTGTCACCAGGTCAGTCCTGCTGTCACCAGGTCCTAATGCACTTTTACCCGTTCTCACCGTGGTGAACCTCGTACTGTAAGGAACTTGCCACTATGCTAGTAGGGGTGTTCGGATAGCATTACGGGCTTAACCCGTTCCTTCCCCTCAGATCCGTTGGGGACTCGCAGCTAAGGCCATTTGCACATTTCACCCCACAGCCGAGACACTATGGGACTTTACTCACTAATTGCGGAAATCATAAAAGCGTGGAAATAAACGGGCAGCATAACTGTATGTAAAATCGCAGTTGCAGAAAAAGTAAACGGACAGAATAACGGTAAAGTAATTTGATTAAAACTGAAGTTTGACAGAGTAACAGTAATATAAATAAACAAGTAATAAAAATAAAAAGTCTGGCTAGTGAATGGAAAAAAAAACATAAAATGGAACCCTAGAATCTAAGCTAAATGTGGAAGTGGGCTCCCCTTGAAATGGTGAAAGGCTCCTTTATTTATAGATGCTGGAATTGACCTATATGTACGCATGGAGGCTTCATATGCGTACGCATAGGTGCCGAGATCAGCAGTTGGGCGTGCCGCCCACGCTTGGATGCGTACGCATGGCTCCATGGGATGCGTACGCATAGGCTCCAACAATGGCCTTCTAGGTTTTGTTGCAATCTTTTCGTTCCTCTCGCTCTCTCCGGCCACTTCCACTCCGAACTCCGCCTGTTAAATCCTGAAACACTTTAGCGCACACATCAAGGCATCGTGCGGAACGGGAAACAGTTCAAAACATAGTAAATGTTGGCCGAAATAGCAGATAATTACAATTACAGCCCTAAGGAACTACTAAGTGCAATTAGACCTATTTTGCTAGTGTTTAAGTGATGAAGGGGTGATAATTAGTCAATTAATGTATTGAAATTACCCATCGGAACGGGTTTCATCACCTCCCCACACTTAAATCTTGGCATGTCCTCATGCCCAATTAAATCAAAAATAGAGGAGTGAACAACAATGCTATGAAGGAATAAGTATGCGTACATAGAAGGAAATAAAAAACTGTGCAAGGAGTGGGCGGAGAGTACTGCAGCAAGTACTAACCCAACCGAATCGTTTAAGCTCAAGGAAAAGATATAATTGATTTCACACTGTACAAAGGTTCACCAAGCACAGAATCAAGGAATAAGAACCTTACCCGGTCGTGTTTACGCTCAACTCTCGGTGTATCGGGTTAAAATGGTTCTCGGTTCCCATCCAACTCCTGATTTTCTTGACTTGCCTTTCATCTCGTTAGTCCATGCTGCTATGCATACCTGTGTAATCATCAGAAAGGTTTTTCTGGGCTTGTAACGGGGCTAGGGTGAAGGTTCGGAAGTATTAATTTGGGAAAGGTGCGCTAAAAGTTTGAACATTCTGATTAATCCAAGACACCTATCTTGATGTTCTTCACTCTATTCCTACATCCCCATTTTGTTTCCATGACATGCACTTTTTTCTTTTAGTTGCATGGTACTCGCATTTGGCTTTGTTTTTCTGCAGCTTTGCTGCTTGGGGATGGCAAGGGTTCTTTTTCGAAACTTTTCTTCTTTGGATTTTTCATTCCCTTGCCGTCCCTCTTGATGTTTGTGCGAGTGCCCTTCTTTTCAGTGCTTTAGTGCATGCATGTGCCCTCCAAATACCCTTGATTTTCTTTTTGGAGTTCTCCCTTCTGTTCATCCTTCACACGAATGGTTCTTCTTGATTCCCTTTCTTTTCTTCTCTCAAAAATAAAACCACCCTGCTAAATCTTGGATTAATTAAAAGATCAAGTAGGGTTGTGCACTGGTTTTTCACTTTTTGAGGCTTGATGTTTGGCTATTATAAGAACAAAAGGGATACAAGGCTCAAAGTTTGGGTGCAAAGGATAAATGAACAGGGTAAGGCTTTATTTGGTTAGTGGGTTGAAACAAAGAAGACCTTAAATCATATGAATACACAGAATATAAACAGCAACAGACATGGAGAATCAAGCAAGGCAAAAATCACAGTCATAGGAAAGGAAATAACACACAAGAAGGAAAATTAAGTGGTAAAAATGACCACTTCGATTAGGCTCAAAACTCACATGGTTTATGTGTTCTTTTCCTTTCATCTATGATTGGATGATTATTGCAAGTATGAAAATCAATTTCGGTTAAAGCATTTTGAAAACTTTTCGGGTGGGTCCCCAAAAAGAGAAAGGCAACAGTTTTAAGAGAACCTAATAATTAGCATAATACTCACAGGATAGCTGGTTAAGATAATCAAGCCCAAGAATTAAACGAAACTAGTCAAAAGAAAACAAATTATCCAAATAGAGCAAATAAAACAAATAAAAAGCAAATTAACCGAGTCAGGCAGTTAAAGCAAACGAAGTTAAGCAAAAGGGAGTAATAGATGGTAGTGCTTGCTCCTTGTTCCGACCTCCTCCCCACACCTGAGCTGTGCACGGTCCTCTGTGCTCAAATCTCAGCTATAGTCTGCGTCATCCGAATCTGATGTAGAAACAGGCCTAACGTCAGGAAAGCCCACCTCCGGGAATGCTGTGCGGATCATGTATTGCGTGTTCCTGTGATCTTGTTTCCTACGACGCAATCTCCGGAGGATCTTCTTAAAAATGTCGGTGCAGGAGGCATCTACCAATGGTGGCTGTGCTGCTTGTTGGGCCGCTGGTGGCTGATTTGCTGCTGCGGCAGAGGTGGATGGGTGGTCCTAAGTCTCGTGGATTGGTGGAGGAATGGGTGGTGGATTTGGTTGTCCGAGGTCTGCCTTCCGTACTTTCTTCTTTACCTGCTTCCAATCACCAAAGGGACAGTATCGAGTCCTTGCCGGTACCGTGTACATATCATCTTCCGGGTACCTAGGCACATTAAGTGCTGCTGCCATTTTGGTGATCATTACCGGGAAGGCCAGCCTCCTATCCTTTGCTCCTTCAGCAGCATCATACATTGACTTGTTGAGGATGCGGCCCAAGTGGATATCTCCTTGGTCCATTAAAGTGTAGATGAGCAGAGCGGTCTCCATGCTGAAGGTGGTTTCATGCTTAAGGGGTTTTAAATTGCATACCATTAGCTTGAACCATCCTCGAGCATTCCTATTCAGAATCCCATTGTCCACCCTTCCAGACCCTGGGTTATAGCTATTCCACTGCATTCTTGGTTCAGCGATTGTTGCCAAAACCATATCCATTTCCAGGTTTCCTGCTTTCCACCGAGTCACAGTATTCTTATAGGCATCATTAGCTTCAGCCACTTCATTTCGGATGCCAAGAAAGGAGCTTATAGAATTCACATCGATGGGGATTTGCACTCCCCGCAGGTAAATTGTCTTCTGATCAGCCATCGAGAAATGTGAGTAGAACTCCTTTACCCATGTGATGTTGATTTCCACCAAATCATTGTACATGTATGACCATCCCAACCCGTCTATTCTTTGTTTCATAAAATCATCTCTCTCTTCATTGAAATGGATGATCCTTTCGTTGAGGATTTGTCTTTTGAAAACCACCTTCGATTTCTCGTAGCTCTGCCTACTATTGAAACGTACTTCGTCGAAGGGTGTAAGCTCTTTTTCAGCTGCCGCACGAGCGACCTCTTGGGCTGCAGCCCTGGTGCATGCCCTTTTTGAAACTGGTCGTTCTCCTACAAACTTGGTACGGACCACTACAAAGTATGTAAAAGAAATTCATTCAGACTAATGGCATACTAAGCAGAGTAATAATATCAATAGCAGTCAGATCAATCACACTTGTCGTAATATCAACATGTTCGAGATGATAAAGCCTGGTATGTAAACTATAATCATGTTCATATAAATCAGCTAAAAATCATCAATTTGCTAACCATGGTCTAGATTTAATGCCTAACAGGGTTTTGTTATTCCAGTATACTTTCTAACCTAATCTAGTCATGAAAAGTTCGTAGGCTATTCTAACCACCTAAACACTATCTAATAATTAAAAGCTAAAATAATTAAAACAATTAACTACCTAACTAAATTAAATCATTTAAAAGAAATGAGAAAAGAAATACTTACTTGTTGAGGAGAGAAGTTGGAGAAAAAGATTATAGAGAGAGGATGAAAAGATTGAAGAGAGAGAGTGAAAATTAAGGAAATGAGAGTGTGTGAGTAGAAAAGGGGGTGAGAGCCCCTTTTTATAGGCGCTGGAGACGGAAAAGAGGCGCCCCCTAAGCCTCGGATGCGTACGCATGGCTGCTGCCTATGCGTACGCATCAATATGTAATGCGCCGCATGTTTTTGGGGAGAGAATACGATGCGTACGCAAGTCTCAGACCTGATGCATACGCATAAGACCCCCCTTGTTTTTAATCAATTTTTTAACTGATTAAGGTAATTGGTTTTATAATTAAAAGAAGATAATTTTAGGAATTTATTACCGTGGTGGGTTGTCTCCCACCTAGCACTTTTATTTATCGTCCTTAAGTTGGACCTTCTCTAATGGCTTGCTTGCTATCCAAAATCTGTGAGTATGACATCTAACTCCTGATTGCACAGTTGGTGATACAGCTTTGCTTTCCCCGCATTAACTCTGAAGGTTCCCCGGTTAGTCCATCTTCTAGCTCGAGTTGCCCGAAAGGAAGCACTTTTTTTATTCTGTATGGTCCATTCCATCGGGAATTGAGCTTGCCTGGCATAAATCGTAACTTAGCATTATATAACAGGACCTTGTCTCCTACCGCGAAGGTTTTGTGTACAAGTTTCTTATCATGTGCCGCTTTTGCATATTCCTTGTATATCTTTGAATTCTCGTACGCTTCCAACTGATACATTCCAATTCTTCAAGTTGGAGTTTCCTTTCATCTCCTGCTTCCACAATGTTCATATTGCATTCCTTAACAGCCCAGTATGCTTTGTGTTCTATCTCAACTGGTAAATGGCAGGCTTTTCCATACACCAGCCGGAATGGGCTCATTCCAATGGGTGTTTTATAAGCGGTTCTGTAGGCCCACAAATCATCATTCAACCTTAGACTCAATTCCTTTCTTTGCGGATTTACCACCTTTTCCAAGATCCACTTCACCTCCCTGTTGGACACTTCTGCTTGCCCATTTGTTTGTGGGTGGTATGCCATAGCTACTCTATGGTTGACGCCATATTTCTTCATTAATGCCTCCAGCCTTCTATTGCAAAAGTGAGTTCCTTGGTCGCTTATGAGAGCTCGCGGCGACCCATATCGGCATATAATATTATTCTTGACAAAGGATACCACTGTATTGGCATCATCTGTTTTGGTTGGAATGGCCTCTACCCACTTGGAAACATAATCCACGACTAGCAGAATATAGGTGAATCCATTTGAATTGGGAAAAGGGCCCATGAAATCTATGCCCCAAACATCAAATATTTCACAGAAAAGCATGGGTTGCTGAGGCATTTCATTCCTTTTGGAAAGATTCCCAAATCTTTGACATTGATGGCAGGTTAGATAGAATTGTTGCGCGTCACGAAATATTATTGGCCGCCAAAATCCACATTCCAGGACTTTTCTTGCAGTCCTTTGAGGTTCGAAGTGTCCTCTACCTTCAGATGAATGGCAAGCATGTAGAATGGGTTGGAATTCAGATTCGGTTATACATCGTCTGACTGTTTGATCGACTCCTCTCCTCCATAGATATGGATCATCCCATATGTAATACTTTAAATCGTTTTCCAGTTTGTCTTTTTGCTGTTTTGAGAACCCTGTGGGAAATGTATGGGAGTATACCACTACCTTGGAGCCTAATAGGTAGGCTCGGAATTTTTCAAGTGCGAAGACAACAGCAAGCAGCTCTTTTTCAGTAGTAGTGTAGTTTGATTGAGCTTGGTCCAGGGTTCGCGAGGCATATGCTATTATATAAGGCATCCTTTCTTCCCTCTAAGCTAGGGCAGCCCCCACAGCGAATCCCGAGGCGTCACACATTATTTCAAATGGCAAGTTCCAATTCGGGCCTCTGACTATTGGGGCAGATGTTAATGCAGTCTTGAGTGTTTTGAATGCCTGGGTGCATTTGTTGTCAAAGCAAAATTCAACCTCATCGCGCAGTAAAGTTGACAGAGGGAGTGCAATTTTACTAAAGTCTCTGATGAAACGTCTATAGAATCCAGCATGTCCCAAAAAAGATCTTATGTCCCGCATAGATGTGGGGTACGGAAGATTGGATATCACATCGACTTTTGCTGGATCAACAATTATGTCTGCCTCAGAGACCACGTGTCCAAGAACTATCCCTTGTTTTACCATGAAATGGCATTTTTCGTAGTTCAGCACAAGGTTAGTATCGATGCATCTCTTTAATACCCTTTGAAGATTATCCAGACATTCCGTAAAGGAGGTACCATACACGCTAAAGTCATCCATGAAGACCTTCATGCATTCTTCAATCAAATCGGAGAAAATACTGGTCATACACCTCTAAAAAGTTGAAGGAGCATTGCACAGGCCGAAAGGCATTCTCCTGTATGCAAATGTACCAAATGGGCATGTGAATGTGGTATTTTCCTGATCCTTCGAAGCAATGTGTATCTGAAAATATCCGCTGTACCCGTCCAGAAAACAGTAATGTGACTTCCCTGCCAACCTGTCGAGCATTTGGTCTATGAATGGCAGGGGGTAGTGATCTTTTCTTGTTGCTTGGTTCAGTCTTCGATAATGAATGCATACCCTCCACGAGTTTTGTATCCTAGTTGTGACCAGCTGGTTGTCATCTCCTTTTATCACTGTGACCCTGGATTTCTTTGGCACCACTTGAACTGGGCTTACCCACTCGCTATCTGAGATTAGGTATATAATTCCTGCCTCTAGGAGTTTAGTGACCTCCTTTTTGACTACATCCAAGATGGTTGGATTCATTCTCCTCTGGGGTTGTCTTACAGGCTTCGCATTAGCTTCCAGATAGATATGGTGAGTGCAGGTTCGTGGGTCAATTCCTTTTATGTCCGAGAGGCTCCATCCGATGGCCTTCTTGTGCTCTTTTAGCATATCAACCAGTAATTGTTCTTCCTTAACTGAGAGCTCTCCTGATATAATCACTGGAAGATATTCTCCTTCTCTGAGGAATGCATACTTGAGATGGGGTAGCATGGTTTCAGGACTAAGTCTTTTCTTTCTTTTTCTTCCTCCGGGTGTTGCTGCTCGTTAATGTCCTCACCATTGTCACCTTCTTTCACTTCAGCTACTAGCTCGTCGATTATGTCGCATTGCAAGAGTGTGTGCTGGAGGAATGGTGTCCGCCATTGATCATGGATATTAAAGGTTATGATATCCTCCTTGTTTGAGAATGAGAATGTACCTGCAAAGGCATCTAGTTTGAATCTTGCAGTTTTCAGGAATGGTCTTCCGAGAAGGATTGATGTTTGTCTCTTAGCATTATCGATGGGCATGTCAAGTACATAAAAGTCCACCGGAAACACTAGCTTATCAATCTACAAAAACACATCCTCTGCTTTTCCTTTCACGGAGTGACACTTTTGTCTGCTAAGACAAATCGGGCATCGGATGGCTTGAGGGGATCGAGATGCAGCGTCTCGTATATAGAGTAAGGCATGATACTAACGCATGCTCCTAGGTCGCACATACAATCTCTGAGCACCACATCCCCCACAGAGCATTTAACCATGTATGGTCTTGGGTCTTCATATTTCTTGGGTAGCTCATCAGGCCTGTATGGCAGAATCTGCAGTCCTCTCATCGAAGATACTGTTTGCTCTCTTTTAGTAGCTGCTAAGTCATCTATTTTATTTTTGTGGATGCAAATATCTTTAAGGACTTTTGCATATTTTGGCACTTGCTTGATGATCTCAAATAAAGGGAGGGTGACCTCAACTTTCTTCAGAATATTAACAATGCGTTCATCTATCACCTTGACCTTCTTTGTCCTCTTTGTGGCTGATGGGTAAGGTAAATGAGGTGTCTTTTTGTGTAAAGCTTCAGAGATATCTTTCTCTTTGGTAGATCCCGGCACCTCGTTGCTTTCTGTCCCTTCGGAAGTTCTGAGGTCTTGAGTTGGTGGTTCAGTAGACTGAACCGGAGGTGTGGGTCCTTTATATTGAGTCCCAGAACGCAGAGTGACAGCATGTAAGGTATTTCCTTTTTCTGAATCCTTTGACCGTGCTAATTGGAACGATTGGCTCATCATATTTACCACCATCTCTAGTTGAGAGTACATCCCCTTCTGGATTCTCTGAGATTCCACCCTTTCCTTTATCACATTGCGTATACACTCATTCTTGATGTCCTTGGCGTAACAGGTTGTGCCAGAATCCTCAAATATGAGTGATAGTTCCATTGCTTAAAGTGTGTATAACAGGAAGTTGACTTTATTAAGTAGTTATGGAAGAACAAAAACAAAGAAGAACTAAATTGTGAAGAAAAATTAAGCTTATGTACAACATTCACAGACAATAAAAAACAAAAAAATATTCCGCTTCCCCGGCAACGGCGCCAAAAACGTGACACGCCCGTTCGGGGGGGGGATGCTTTCGTCGTTGTAATTGAAAGCACTTCTTCTCTCACGGGCTGCGTCGCGACGTTTTAAAAAGATGTCACAGGGGTGCAACCAAATACCGAGTATGGGACTCGGGTCGTTTTGCTAAGGAAGCGAAAGGGAAAGTTTATTTTTGATTGGGGTTGGTTGCAGTTGAGTTTGTTTGAAAGCGGTTCACAGTTTGAAAGCAGTTGAAAACAGTAATTGACAATAATAATAAAAGAGTATCCCGGTCGTGGGTTGAAATACTGTGCATCCCTATCATTACTGCTGTGTCCCGGATCAATTATACACCCACTAGGAGGAACCTCGACATATCCTTGATTAACTAGCTGTGAGGCAAAGGACCCACAATACCGGGTTCGAGACGAACTCACAAGGGTGCGGGTATGGCGTTGGAGTCAGCTATCCAACCCCTTTTGATAATTGTTGAACGACTCTCTAAAGAACCTGCTGTCACCAGGTCAATCCTGCTGTCACCAGGACCTAATGCGCTTATCTAAGCTGGCATTAGAGTCTATGATATAACAACCAGGGCTGAACGAACTCTTTAGGGATCCCGCTGTTACCGGGTCAATCCTGCTGTCACCAGGTCCTAATGCACTTCTACCGGTTCTCACCGTGGTGAACCTCATACCGTAAGGAACTTGCCACTATGTTCGGATAGCATTACAGACTCGCAGCTAAGGTCATTTGCACATTTCACCCCACAGCCGAGACACTATGGGACTCTACTCACTAATTGCGGAAATCATAAATGCGTGGAAATAAACGGGCAACATAACAGTATGTAAAATTGTAGTTGCGGAAAAGTAAACGGACAGAATAACGGTAAAGTAATTTGATTAAAACTGAAGTTTGACAGAGTAACAGTAATATAAACAAACAAGTAATCAAAATAAAAAGTCTGGCTAGTGAATGGACAAGAAAACCTAAAATGGAACCCTAGAATCTAAGCTAAATGTGGAAGTGGGCTCCCCTTGAAATGGTGAAAGGCTCCTCTATTTATAGATGCTGGAATTGACCTATGCGTACGCATGGAGGCTTCATATGCGTTCGCATAGGTGCCGAGATCATCAATTGGGCGTGCCGCTGACGCTTGGATGCGTACGCATGGCTCCATGGGATGCGTACGCATAGGCTCCAGCAATGGCCTTCAAGGTTTTGTTGCGATCTTTTCGTTCTAATTGCTCTCTTCGGCCACTTCCGCTTGGAACTCCGCCTGTTAAATCCTGAAACACGTAAGCGCACACATCAAGGCATCGTGCGGAACGGGAAATAGTTCAAAACATAGTAAATGTTGGCTGAAATAGCAGATAATTGCAATTACAGCCCAAAGGAAGTACTAAGTGCAATTAGACCTATTTTGTTAGTGTTTAAGTGATGAAGGGGTGATAATTAGTTAATTAATGCAATGAAATTACCCATCAGAACGGGTTTCATCAGGCGCACATGTTTAACTCCCCGGCAACGACGCCATTTGATTCCAGTCGTCCTAGGCGTCACAAACAAGTTTAGTTTAGAATTCACTTTCTATCTTTTGAAAACAAGTAGGAATCGTTGTAGGGGTACCCAAACGGATTATGAATGCGAGCTAAGAACGCATCCGTCAACAAAGAGTGTCACAAGAGCTTGCAACCAGATTTTTAACATACCGAGTACGGGACTCGGGTCGTTCTCCCAACGAGTTAACGCATGGGCCAACTTTGGTTGTCAAGAAAATTGGGGTTTCAATTGTGTGTGTGTGTTGAGAACAGAGAGTGAGAGAGATTAGAGAAAACTGATATTAAAAGGTGCTTGGTCTTGGATCGAGGTATTGTGTGTCCCTATGAACACCACTAATCCCAATTATGAATGGTTGTCACGTAAGCCACGCCATACTCTGTCAAGAGGTCGAGCGGGTGGAATTAACCCCGTCCCGTAAGTCCTAGGCAACTCATCTAGTGGGACGGGCCTAGAACCTTGGAACTTGAATAAATCCTTCAAGTTCACCTTATTAAGGACTCACTCACACTAGTGAAAGCCTAGCGTCAACGGAACAGTTTTAACCCAGGGCTTAACCCATCCTTGTCCTTAGGGATTAGTGGCTAAGATCATCCACACCCTAACCCATGACCATAGCACAAGAACACTACTCCATGATTATAACAAACAAACTATCAAACACTTGGTGGGCAAGAAACAAAGACATGATAACAACTATGAAATTAAACTAACAATATGATCAATAGAGCAAATCAACAAGTAAACAACTAGTCAAGAGCAAGAGAAACATATAAGAGCAAGAGATCATAAGATGAGCAAGAAAATAAACTAAACATAATGAGCAAGAAATATGTAAAGATGAGCGAAATAGAAGAAGAAACTAGGATTGCATTAATGAAATAGATCAAGTATCCACAAATCAAACACAAAACATGTAATAAAAGAAGAGTTTGGATGGTGATGGGGTTCCTAGAGATGAAGAACAAAGAAGAGAAACTATGAGAAAATGAGAGAGATGGAGAACTCTCCCAAAAGCTCCCTAAAACTATTCTAAAGCTAAAATTGATGAAATGATTGATTGCTTGTCGTGCCTTCAGCTGTTCTCCCCCCATATAGGTCGAATTGGGCTTGAGAAGTGGCTGGGCCTTGGCCCGAAAATGTGAAATTCCCAAAATAGCATTCATTTAAGTGTTTCCTGATGCTATGGCGCAGACGAGCCACCTCCACTGCGCGAGCGTGCGGCTGTCGTTGTCTTTGCCGTTAAGGAATGGGGTGGTGCAAGCGCACCATCTAGGTCGTGTGGCCGCGCCACCAACGGAAAACTTCCTCATTAAGAAAGGAGGGCGCAGGCGTGCCATGCAGAGGGTGCGGCCGCGCGGTCAGGGCTGATTTGAGCTTTTTGCTTTTTGTCCATTCTCCATGCTTTCTTTGTTCTTCTTAGCTTCCCTTGGGCTCTTTCTCTCCACTTTGGGCCTGAAATACACTAGCACACTCATCAAGGTACCAAATGGGAGAAGATTCAAACATTTATGCACTTTGGAAGCTAATTTAACAATTAATCAATTAAGGACATGATTATGCAAGAGATGGAAAAGCTTGGTCAATCACTAGTAAATATGTGGAAAAAGTATTAATGAGGGTACCCTTTTTACCATGAAATCTATCGTCAAAAACCTCCTCATCACTGCTATTTCGACCAATATTTACTATGTTTTGAACTGTTTCCCGTTCCGCACGATGCCTTGATGTGTGTGCTTAAGTGTTTCAGGATTTAACAGGCAAAGTTTGGAGCGGAAGTGGCCGGAAAGAGCGAAAGGAATGAAAGAATCGCAACAAAACCTAGAAGGCCATTGCTGGAGCCTATGCGTACGCATCACATGGAGCCATGCGTACGTATCATAGCCTTGGGCGGCATGCCTAATTGGCAGAAGAGGCACCTATGCATACGCATAAGAAGCTTCTATGCGTACGCATAGGTCAATTCCAGCATCTATAAATAGATGAGCCTTCCACCATTTCAAGAGAGCCCACTTCCACATTTAGCTTAGATTCTAGGGTTCCATTTTAGGTTTTCTTGTCCATTCACTAGCCAGACTTTTTATTTTTATTACTTGTTTGTTTATATTACTGTTACTCTGTCAAACTTCAGTTTTAATCAAATTACTTTACCGTCATTCTGTCCATTTACTTTTCTGCAAACTGCGATTTTACATACTGTTATGCTGCCGATTTATCTTCATGCTTTTATGATTTCCGCAATTAGTGAGTAGAGTCCCATAGTGTCTCCACGGCCGGGATACTCTTTTATTATCATTGTCATTTACCGCTTTTGACTGCTTTCAACTGCTTTCAATTGCTTTCAAACTGCGAACTGCTTTCAAACAAACTCAACTGCAACCAACCCCAATAAAAAATAAACTTTCCCTTTCGCTTCCTGAGTAGAACAACCCGAGTCCCATACTCGGTATTTGGGTTGCACCCTGTGACACCTCTTTTAAAACGTCTCGACGCAGCCCGTGAGGGATGAGGTGCTTTTCAGCTACAACGACGAAAGCATCCTCACCCGAGCGGGCATGTCACGTTTTTGGCGCCGTTGCCGGGGACGCGGAATATTTATTTGTTTTTTATTTTCTGTGAATACTGTACATACTGTTTTATTTTCTTTTTTCTTTTCGAATTGTTATTTGTATGCTAAGGTCGCATTCGGATCCTGGTTCGCTACTGTTTGATCCTGAAATCGAACGAACTTTACGCCGAACAAGGCAACCCAGGCGCCGAGCTGAACTTGCGAGACTGGTATTAAATAACAATCACTTTTATTCTTCTGATTCTAGTTATGACTCTGATACAAAATCTAGTTCTTCCGTTTGAGGTACCCCTACCATGGCAGAACGACTAACTCTCAAACAGTTGGGTGGTGCAAGCACAGCTTTCGACAACTAGCCCAACAGATTTCCTGAACTTAACGAAAACTTTGAACTCAAATCCGGATTGATAAACCTTCTGCCGAAATTCTGTGGCAGACCGGGTGAAGACCCCATCAAGCACATCAAGGACTTTGAGGTTATCTGTGCCACCACTAGAAGGACCGGTGGTGATGACGATGCAGTGAAAGCCTTCGCTCTGCCTTTCTCTTTGGACGATAGGGCGAAGGATTGGTACCATACCCTGCCTGCCGACGTAACTTCTGATTGGTCAACCTTCAAGAAGAGATTCTTGGAAAAGTACTTCTCGCCTTCCAAGACGAATGCTATCAGAAAGGAAATCTCTGGGATTGCACAACTCCACGGGGAAACTTTGCATGAGTACTACGAGCGGTTCAAGAAGTTGCTCGCTTCGTGCCCCCATCACTCGATATCCGATTTCCTGCTTATCAACTACTTCTGTGAAGGATTGACACCCACTGATAAGGCAATGATCGACGCCTCCAGTGGAGGAGCTCTGATGAACAAGACGCCGGAAGAGGCATGGGAGATGATTGAAATAGTGGCTGGTGCCAATCAGCACTTTAGCACTAGAGCAAAAGTTAAAGGTGTCTATGAGACAGCTCCCTCTGAATCCACAATGCTGGCCAAATCTCTGGTTGATATCGCGGCCATGTTAAAAGAAATTAAAGAAGGGCAACAAGTGACCCCAATATTGTTGAAACGTCAAACGGACCATGCTCAACAGAACTCGATCAAGTATTGTGGGATTTGTTCCTGCAATTCTCACCACACTGATGAGTGTCCACAACTCCAGGAAGACAATTTGGTAGCATCAACTCACAACTTTTATAGTGCTACTGTAATACCACCATACAACCGACAATACTATACGCAAGGGTGGAAAGATGAACAGCAAAACTAGTGGAGTCCACCTCAACAGAACCAACCAAGACAGCCCTATAATCAGCCGCGAAACAACCAGAACACCAGATATCACCCCCCTCACAACCGTCAACAATACCCTCCAACAAACAACCAACAGAGATGTGAAGATGAAATCCTCCGAACTCTTCAACAAGGAAATCAGGAAACAAGAGAATTCAACAGGCAAGCCATGATCCAGTTGAACCAAGTGACAGAATTACTGCAAAAGATGATGAATCAATAAACACAACCTCAACATAAACCTCTACCAACTATTCCTAGTCCTCTGCCGTCTCAGCCTTTACCGAACCCTAAAGGAGGGCTCAACGCCATTAATGACAAGCTGGAAAGCAAAGAAGAAGCTGCAAACACAAACAACGAAGAGGCCGAGCAACAATCGTGTGAGATGTTAATCGAATTGACCGATTCAGAGGAGGAAGACATTGGAGAAATATTAGACTTCTGTGAGGAGTTTGATAGTTACTACAAGGAAGAAGAGTCTGAGGAAGGAAAACTGGCAGAAGGATGGGGGAGTGATACCAAAACCTGGAATCTTCAAGGGGAAATGTTGTCTATTAACACAATCTCTAACAAGAAGGAAGATGAAAAAGAACTCCCAATTAAATGCGAAGACCCAAGGCCATGCCTGGTAACTTGCAGGATTAAGGGATTTGAGATCCCAAGCTGTCTTTGCGATCCTGGAGCATGTGGAAATATAATGCCCCACGCATTATATGAAGCCTTAAAATTAGGACCTATGAAGAAAACCACGGACGTTTTCAATATTGCTAATTGCAGTATTGTGTTCGCGGCTGGAATCATTGAAGATGTAATGGTGAAGATAGGAAGGCTTGTAATTCCTACTGATTTCCATGTCATCAAGCCACCACTGGGAGAAAGGGGACATCCACAAGTTCTGTTACGGAGACCATTCTTAAAAATGAGCGGCTTTAGACTGACTTATGCCAACGACATCTTCACCTTTTCATCAGGAAAGACCACAGAGACATTTCAGATTTCACCCCCTCCGAAGGAGAAAAACTGTCAAGATGACGGGAGAATGCGAGGTAAGGAAGCAGCTCAAATCGGGATTATCGAAGCATTAATATGACAACTGCTGCAAAAGATGAGAGAAGAAGAAGGTTTAGAAGAAAAAAAAGAGAAGGAGAAAGAGTCAAAAGAAAAATGCCAAATGAAACAGAAGAGTTATAGGAAAGGAGAAGAAAAGCCACAAGTGGATTGCCTGAGTGTCACAGAAATGCTTAGTGAGATGGAGCAAATTCTTTACCGCGACAAGGGAGCAGATGCGCACTTGCTAAGGAACAACTCCAAATGGAAGTCACATAACCGACACCAGCACGTCCAACTTAAGGATGTTAAACAAAAGTGCTAGGTGGGAGACAACCCACCAAGGTAATATCTATCTGACCCTAATCTCATCTATTTTCTATATTTGTTTGATTAAATATGCCTAAATTGATTAAAATGCAAATAGACGAGTCTTAGGGTAATCGTTAAAAAAAAAAGGGATGCGTACGCATCAAATAACTCCTCGCGCACGCATTCAGTGCGCGAGAACAAGGTAAGTGAAAGGTCACCTTGATGCGTACGCATTGCTCCAATGCGTACGCATCCAGTACGCATAGGCCACGCATTCAGCGCCTATAAGTACCACCATTTCACTCCATTTCTTCACTTCTTCTCCTAATCTTCTCTCCAATCTCCACTCTCAAGGTAAGTTTCCTTTTCTTTCTCTTTTTAATTATTTAATGCTTTAGTTAGTTATAGTTTTAATTAGTTGGTTAGTTAGAGTAGTTTAGAGTAATTAGTGTGCATGCTAGGATTTAGCTTAATAATAATTAGTGATGGTTAGAGGTAGGCTTAGACGACTCTTGTGTATGCTTTTGTGTTTTTGTGTTGCCTATATGTGATACAATTAGGGAGAGTTAATGTAGGGTGCTAGTTTGTGTAATTTTAGGATTGCATGCTAGTTTATTAAATGATGCCAAGCTCTTTTACATAAATTTTATATGATAAATTACATGTCAGCTCCACATGTTAGTTGCATATAAAATTAAATATTATTATGCATCAACACCTATTCAAATTAGTATTGTAGGCTAAATATTTGATTAATATTGTTTAACAATTTCATAGAAAATTTAACATGGCAATAATCTTCTTCATGCTTAATGTGATCGTGTTAGATATTGCATGATTGTAAATGGTAAAAAGTAAAAAGCTCATTCCCTATTCTTGTGCTTAATATAGATGGCTCCTAGGAAAATTTATCCACCACATTCCTGCTTCTCAAGAAGGTTGGCTGCACTGAGAGCCCGTCGAGCTAGAGACAAGGCAGGAACTGCAAATGCTGCACCTCACGAGGATGAGGTTATTGATATTAGTAGCGACTCTGACTCGGAACAAGTTTCAGAATATGTTCCCGGGGAGGGAGCAGGGATTGAACAAGATGATGACGAAGTCCCGGAATACATACCGGGAGAAGGAGTAGGAGTAGAAGAAGAAGGAGTCCCGGAATATGTACCGGGTGTAGAGCCAATGGGAGAGGAAGAGGATCCCGAGGAGGATCCGGAAGAGGATCCTGAAGAAGAACCAGAAGAGGACCCTGAGGAGGATCCCGAAGAGGAGCCAGAGGAAGATCCTGAGGAGGATCCTAAAGAGGATCCTGAGGAAGAATCGGAAGAAGAACCTCAGGAAGAGCAACCCGAAGCTATGGAGCAAGATGAAGAAGAAGGAGGCCAAGAGATGGCATTTGGCTGGGCAAATCAACAAGAAGAAGAAGAAGAAGAAGAAGAAGAAGAAGAAGAAGAAGAGGAGGGAGATATCAATCTTCTAGACCACGATGACTTCGTGGACTACTGGGAGCTCGCTCCCCCTCCTAGCCCAGCAAGTGATGATGATGAGGACTAGATGGGTGTACACCTCCCCTTGCAAAGAGGACCGTGCAATTTTCAAGTGTGGGGAGAAAGGCATAGCACTACGGCATATACAGCAAAAGCACAAGGGTCAAAATTTTCCAACTTGTTGATCTTTACTATCTCTATTTATATTTTCTTGTTTATATTTTGTTTATCCCTTGTAGAACTTGGTAGTGACTAACTCTCTAGCTGTGAATATATGCTATATGTGAATATTATGCTATATATTAGTACTTCTTAAACTGTTGCTTTTCTCTTTTTGGGGAACCACCCAAAAATTTTTCAAAATATTTTAACCGAAGTTGATTTTCACACTTGCAATAATCATCCAATCATAGATGAAAGGAAAAGAACACACAAACCATGTGAGTTTGGAGCCTAATCGAAGTGTTCATTTTTACCACTTAATTTTCCTTCATGTGTGTTATTTCCTTTCCTATGACTGTGATTTTTGCCTTGCCTGATTCTCCATGTCTGTTGCTGTTTATATTCTGTGTATTCATATGATTTAAGGCCTTCTTTGTTTTAGCCCACTAACCAAATAAAGCCTTACCATATATATTTATCCTTTGCACCCAAACTTTGATCCTTGTATCCCTTTTGTTCTTATAATAGCCAAACTTCAAGCCTCAAAAAGTGAAAAACCAGTGCACAATCCTACTTGATCTTTTGATTAATCCGAGATTTAGCAGGATGGTTTTAATTTTTTGAGAAAAGAAAAGAAAGGGAATCAAGAAGAACCATTCGTGTGAATGATGAAAAGAAGGGAGAACTACAAAAAGAAAATCAAAGGTATTTGGAGGGCACTTGCATGCACTAAAGCACTAAAAAGAAGGGCACTCGCACAAAAGGGAAGGCAAGGGAATGAAACATTCAAAAGAAGAAAAGTTCCGAAAAAAAAAACCCTTGTCATCCCCAAGCAGCAAAGCTGCAGAAAAACAAAGCCAAATGTGAGTGCCATGAAACTAAAAGAAGAAGTGCATGTCATGGAAACAAAATGGGGATGCGGGAATAGAGTGAAGAACATCAGGATAGGTGTCTTGGATTAATCAGAATGTTCAAACTTTTAGCGCACCTTTCCCAAAATAATACTTCCGAACCTTCACCCTAGCCCTGTTACAAGTCCAGAAAGACCTTTCTGATGATTACATAGGTATACTCAGCAGCATGGACTGACGAGATGAAAGGCAAGTCAAGGAAAGCAGGAATTGGATGGAAACTGAGAGCCTTCTTAACCCGATACACTGAGTGATGAGCATAAACACGACCGGGTAAGGTTCTTATTCCTTGATTCTATGCTTGGTGAACCTTTGCACTGTGTGAGATCGATTATATCTTTTCCATGAGCTTAAACGATTCGGTTGGGTTAGTACTTGCTGCAATACTCTCCGCCCACTCTTTGCACAGTTTTTAATTTCCTTCTATGTATGCATACTTATTCCTTCATAGCATTGCTGTTCACTCCTCTACTTTTGATTTAATTGGGCATGAGGACATGCTGATGTGTATGCATCTTGGGTTGTTTTTAGCTTCAATTCCTCTTTAATTATATGATTATTCTTGTGATTTATACTCTCAAATTGTCAATCAAACAAACTTGATGTTCTTTTGAGTTTTGTTTATGTTTAGAGTGTTTCACAAAGGATTTTAGGTGATTAAAGATCAAACAAAGAGGATTGAAGATGGAAGAACAAAGCAGAGAAGAATGAGAGAAAAACTCTAAGTTCCAAGCCCCACGTTATACGTGGCTACTCCACGTTATACGTGGTAATTAATCTCTCAATTGGCAGAATTGGACAGAGGCTACACGTTT
>JASCZI010151084.1:156686-167525 GCA_036250425.1 Stylosanthes scabra | reverse complement strand
ATTATATATATATATATATATATATATATATATATATATATATATATATATATATATATATTTGCGTTATTTTTACTAAAACTAGTTCCGAATTTTGAATAAGGTTACTTCGCGGTTAATTGTTATTGTTTCTTTGCATTATCAAGAAGACCAACAACGCTTTTGAGAGGAAGAAGCTGGTGGTTGTTGCCGTTGTTGTTATTGCGAGAAAGTGAAGGAGGGTTCTTTTAACTTTTAACTCTCCCAATAGTTTCGATTGTATGAGGTATAACCACCCTTCCAATCATCATTGCTTTTGTTACTTGATTGGTAATTGCTATTAGAACCTTAATCCTTTTTTCTGCATTGTTGTTACTAAAACTTAGTTCTTTGGGTTTTAATTCATAGAAAACTTAAATTTAGGCATAAATGGTATAAAGATGATGAAGTGATTAACCTCAAAATGTAGAATATGCTAGAGTAGAGGCATTTAGAAGTACTTAATAGATATAATGCATACCAACCATAGAGAGATAATAAATTTCTTACTTTTAGATGATATTGAAGTATGATTTTAGGGTCTCTTAAATATTATTTAGAAGTATCTTTTATTTTTTAAAATTTTAAACGACTATGTCTCTTAAATTTTAAATGATTGTCTTATTTAATTAGGATTGGGTGTGTTTAGTGTAACATTACAAAATTTTGGACAGTCTAATTTTAATTTAGAGTTAATTTCCTTCAATTAGATAATTACATTCTTTTTTAGTTTAAGTTCAATCGAGCCACTCTGCACCCTCAAACTTCAAATTTCAGCTTCAAACAAGCAGGATATTATCAATTGATTTAGTTGAATGCATGTGATTATAGGATAGTCATATGTGATGTGTTTGCTTGTGGTTATATATTTTTTGTATTTGTGTTGATAATAGGCTTGGTTTTGCATGGGATTAGTTTAAACAAATATGGAATTAGTTCTGAATTTAAGAAATTGGGCCGCCAAATCTACTTCTGAACTTAACTTTAAACACGAAAGCCAAGTTCTATATTTTATAAATTAATTCCACAAGCTTTAGAACCACTTGGGACAAATTTCTTGTGAGAATTAGGATTTTTTAGTTTGTTGGGATCAAATTTATATTGCTAATTCTTTCGTGTCGAAGAGGTTGGATTGCCAGTGTTGTTTTGCAACCGTGTTGAGGGTTTAGAGTTATGTGTTAACTATTTATTGATCAACCTTTGAGTCCATGTGTTTATGTGATTAGGTGATAACTTATCTCTTGCATTAGTTGCATGCTTCCTTAAAGGAATGAAATTGTTGAGATAAGGGCTGAATTCTGCTATTTGATTGGAACCACAAAAAAATTTCTTCTTAAAAATCTTATCATTTTGTAATTTTTATCTTTGTGCCTCTTGATAAGTTTGGAATTTTATTCTTTGATTATTTTATTTTGATTCAGATATCAAAACTTTTAGTACCAAAACATGCATAGAACTACATAAAAACTGACTTACATATTGTTAATTAACAAAATTCACTATATTTTTAAATGCGTCGAAGGCACACAATGGACGAAAATATGAATAATGTAGGTGATAATGTGGATGAAGATGCAAGCTTCCGACGCAATTTTTTCTTTTTTAAAATAATTAATTGTGTTTATTAAATTTTAGGGTCAAATGGCGATGAACAAGATCATATATGAAGCATTCATTATATCTAGCAAAGAAGAGATAGGACTGTCTTTCTTTTCATATTGAATCGAAGAAGATTAGGATCTATTTAATTATTATGATCTGGTATTTTTGGAATTAATAGACTTGTCTAGTCAGTATATTAGATTAACACTCTATGCTTCCAGAGTTTTCTTTGATTATTTCTTGTTTTAATTGAATGATAGTTTGATGGAGAATAACAGTTTTTTTTTTTTTTGAATAACAAAAGTACTATTTTCTGCTGGTTATGTTGGATAGCTTGATGATCTATTCGATGAGATTGTTAATTGAAGGAAAAAGCTCTTTATCTAAGTAGTGTTGCCATGATCTGGGATAGTGGGGATGAGATGAGGATGATATGCATTTGCTGTGCTGTGAATTTAGTGGGTCTTGGTAGATTGTTCCAGTTTTGTTGAGTATAGGTTTATATAGCATTTTTAGTGCTTCAGTTGAATTGGATTAGTTATAACTGACCTTTCCTCCTTTGTTTTGTATTCTTTATTCCAGTGTCATATGATCATTTACATTTTTGTTTGTTTTCTTTGCATTGAGAGTATCCACTTTTTGCTTCTAGTCTAATAACTATAGAAGATTCTTCTTATCCGATATCTTTTGTTAAGGTTTAGGGTGTGATCAGCAACATAATTTTTTGTTTCTTCCAATGTTTGTATATTTATTGTCATTTGAACATGAATAAGAATTTATGTGAATTGGTGTCTTCTGGTGAGCGCTGGTTCCTCTCTTTTAATGGGTGACAAAAAAGTATTATTGTTAAGAAAAAAATATTATTAGTGAAATAGGCTATACAAGATTGTAGACTTACGACTTTAGTAAAATATCAAGACATGCTTACCTGGTTGAAGTGAATATTTTGTTATCTTTATTTTGCTTATTTCTTTTTAATCCTTCTTAAGGTTGAACATGTTAAAGCCGAGAGAAACTTACTCACAAAAGTTGACAGCAGTTGCGTTGTCTAAAAACTTTTGCTGTTGTTTCTTTTCTTTTGTATTCTTTTAGCTGATAATGATGAAAGAAAAAAATTCTGTATAGAAACTTTTGGCTAACAAGCTCTGTATTTTATTATTGAGTGATTGAATTTCAGGAGTTTTTGTTTAGACACTCTCCAAGCAATGACCAAGAAATTGCAACAAATGAGAAGCTATCTTAATAATGAAATGTAAAAGGAAATTTCTATCGTGCTGATTAAAAGATTCGTAAGTAGCCACTGATGTACCGTGTCCACGGATGAGAATAACGCGTGTCCCCCTGCAACCTGTGTACATTCATGGTTGTTTGGGCTTGGACAGGAGTTGCAGTAATGGGTCCCACATGGGACAGTGTAGGTGATTTATTTAGATATTAATGAAGGAGATTAGATGTTGGTAACTCCTTTTAATTAATTCAACCAGGAAAAAAAATTAATATATATTTTGATATTTTTTGTGGATCCGGACCGGGAGACCAACCTAACCTTTTGGGCTATGTGATAATAATGGATATTTTTGTTGATAATGAGTAAAGGCACCAATATGTATATTATATATTTATTTATGTATGTTAATTGTATGGGGTATTTGATTCATTTCTAGCCTAATTATATATATGTGTAAATTAATGTTTTATTTTTTAGTCTCACTTGTTATTCCACACTTTTATAATTCAGGAACTAAACAAGACCAATGGCTATCTTGGTGTTCATGCGAATGGTGGATTGATTCAAATGAGAAGCGGGATAATATTAAAGATGGACAATCAATTTTTTTTGGTTTAAGTTTAAAAATTTACGTATAATATGTTTAATGTTATACATTTTAATCTTATTATGTACTATTTTTATTTAGTAAACATCTTATAAATGAAAATAAGATTTAACATTTTATTCATTTTAAAATGACAAACATTATATAAAATCAAGTTGAATTAAATTGTCAAGATAAAATTATCGATCGAAATCGTATCGCAAGTAAAATTAGTATTCGGAACGGTAGTGTTTTTTCTCAAAGTGGAATAATAATAATAATAATAATAATAATAATAATAATAATAAAAATAAAGTGAGGTCTTTGATATGTGTCCTTTTTTTTTGTCAAATGTAGTCGTAGTCATTTTATTGATGTAATAAAACGATTACATAAAGAGAGGGTCCAACTTGGACAACTAAATAGAAAATAGAATATGGAAACTCCACTAATAATAGAAGAAAAACATAAAACTTATACTGAAGAAGAAGAAATGAAAAAACGAAAGAGATATTATGGTGGGTGGTGTAGGTGGTATTCAGAGATTAAAGACTCTGTTGAAGAAAGAACAATGTCTGAGGAAATCACTAAGCCTTCAAAAACACGGTTTCGTTCGGTCCAAATATTCCACAATATGGTTGCAAATCTGCTAGCTTGACGGCGCCACTGTGATCGACGTTTTATGACTTTCATACTACTGAGCCACCACTGCCAAAATGACGAGGGGGTGTCTAGATTAACAACATCACGAAGCTGCGAGGCATTCCAGACGTCTCTTGCAAATGGGCATAGTGATAAGCAATGGAGGACAAATTCCCCCAAATTGGCAAATCTAGGGCACCTATCTTCAATCGAATTGATTATCTGCTTCAATCGGCTATGGATAGGCAATCTGTCATGGCATGCCTTCCATACAAATGTCTTCACCTTTGGAGGGCATTTCAGGTCCCATATCGAGTTCCACAAAGGTGTCTGTCGATATTGCTCAGGGAGAAAATCCATTGGAGGGTGGAAGATATGGAATGCAACCTTGTAAGCAGAAGCAACAGTGAATCTGACACGGTTTTCGATAGACCAGGTAAGTGTGTCTTCTAACCCTTCATGAATCTTAGTTTGAAGAATGGCTGATGCAATTTATGTATTGAAAGAGTTCATGATTAAATCTGTCTTCCACTGATTGTTTTGATCTATTAACTGTGAAACCCATATGATAGTTGGATTTGTGATGTGTTGCTGATATAGGGATATAGGAGTAAAATTCTTCAACCAGGGATCATCATATATACTGATTTTGTCACCATTAGAAATCCTCCATAGCAGACCTATCTCCAAAACTTTTCTCCCTTCAATCAAACTTTTCCATGTTCGAGAAGGATTGTTACCCACTTCTGCTTTAGAGAAATCTGAACTATGAAAGTAACGCCCCCTATAGATTCTGCAGAGTAGTGAGTTAGGCTTAGTCAAGATCCTCCAGCCCTGTTTAGCTAACATGGCTAAATTAAAAGCTTTCAAATATTTAAAGTCAAGTCCTCCAAACTGTTTATCTCTGCAGATGATGTCCCACTTAACCTAGTGCAGTTTCCTCTCGTTATTTCTTTGCCCCCACCAGAAATTAGTCATTGATCGATGAAGCTCATCTACGAGAGAGTCAGGCAACCTAAAACACGAAAGGGTGTAGAGAGGAACACTTGTAGCCACATCTTTGATATATGTCTTTCAATGAGGATAAGTAATTTGATTAAATTTTGACCATTGATTTATTTCTAATTTTGAAAATTGATAAATTGGATGTTAATTAACTATTAGCTTCTTGCAACAATTAAATGCACTTCACATATAACAAGGAGTATTATAATTAATCAAGCAATTAATTAATAAAAATAAAAAAATAAAATTTACACTTGAGTCTTCATAACTTAATAATGACAAGCAATTTTTATTTTTAAATTTTTCAACAATTTTTTTTTCATAAAAATCATGTAAGAATATATAAAAAGAAAATATTCCGTTAAAAAATATTTAAAAGAAAATATAATGCTTAATAAAATCTAATTTTTTGAATAATTATTTACAATTATTAAATAAATCAAAAATTAATTAAATTAATTTAATAAATTTGATTTCAGAATTTGAAAAAATAAAATATTAATATCATATTATTTATGTTTCTAAAATAGATTTTTTTGTGTGACTATGTTTCTAAAATTTGTGTCGTAAAAATCTGTGTCATAAATGCTATTATAATTAAATAAAAAATTTTCTACATATTTGAAAAATTAACCATATCCATCAGATACAAATATAACCATGTGAAATTACACTTAAGCATATCCATGGCATATAAATACATGCATGTGAAATCTTTATTTTATCTTGTTTTCAGAAGCATAAATTCTTAACTCCATCAGGAACAATACTCTGCATTTTCCACAACAATATATATATGCACACACTGCTTCTTATTCATTAGTTGATGTCTATTAGTTTTAATCTTTACATTCTTTACCCTAACATAACATTACATTTATACACCAAGGATCAAAGTGCAAAACGTGGTAATAGAAACTTAAATCAAAGTTTCATTACTTTGTTAACTCTCATAATTTGATGAAATTTTTAATTAGGTAAAGGTATAAACAAAATAACAGATTTAAAAAACCTTACATAAATATACTAAAATATATAATGAGAGAGTACAAAATATTCAAAGTTCTTACAAAACAAGGTCTAACATGCATGTTCCTCATCTATATTAAACTACTATAGGGTACCATTAAGAAAAATAAAAATATAAATAAATTTTCACATTTAACAAATCAAAAGGATCAAATTATTAACCTTATCTCTTATGAGAAGGAATAGCTTCTAAGCGAATATAGTTATACATTATGCTTACAATACTGTTTTCATTTTAAATTTAATTTTTCCATCTTAGTCCATTTTTTTCATGTTAAATAAACATATAAACCCTAAAATGCCACCTCCGCATACTTTCTAGCTTACCTGATGTGAGATGTCGTGCGCATCTGTCCCAGCTGCATCTTCTGCTTCCGCCATACGTCCAGCGACGCTTCCACCCGTCGATCTACACCTTTGTCTCCGAACAGTGTCCCCCTTTGTGGGAAAGTTGGGAAATAAGAGATAATAGATTACTTCCTTCTTCGATAAGCCTTTTTCTCCAAATTATGCGAAATATTCTTCCTATCCATTTTCTATTTTTTTTGCTAAACTATATCCCTTTTCTATTCCATTTTGTTTTTTTTTTAATTACTCTTTTTTGGAATTTTTTGATGTCTAATCTTTTTCAAATATATTGGCCCTTTTTTTTTTCCAAAGAGTGTTTGTGCGTCAAAAGTTAAATCCGTATATTTTTTGTGTTGTTGGACATTAAATATGCCATTTTCCAAAACAATCCAAGGATCATTTATTCTTTATTTTCTCCTATGCCTAACCAATCCTTGAGCCTAGTCAAAAAAAAAAAAAAAACAGTCCTTATACAAAGCACACAAAAACTCCCTTCATTTAGCCCAATCAGCAACGCACTTAGGTGATAGGTCCATTCATATATTATTATATTCAAAATTTTATTATAACAGTAAACCTAACTTATTACTCCTAATTTGGTGTCATCAAAATACAACCTCTGCAATGTGTGGGACCCGCTAGCTGTATTGCCTGGAATCTTTTCAGACCCATGAGAGGCTTTGAAATGTGTCAGGACACGCGTTCCATCCTTAATGGTGCAGCACACAATAAACACTTACTGATGGATCTTTAAATAAGCACCATAGCACTTCCCAATGTAAAATCTAGAACGTCAAATACATGCATATAAAAGTATAAATATATTAAATTTAATAAAGAACTAGCAAACTCAATTTGCATCCATTCACGAAAAAACTTTGAAGATTAAGTTAATTGTCACAAATTAAATTCTCCAACAAAATAATAACTAGTATGCTTTGAGTCTATGGTCACGGTTGGTTGAGTTGAAACCAATGCTCACTAGCACTTTTCATAATTGTCTCTCTCAATTTGTTGGAGGTTCGCAAAATCAAATCTATGATAGTTGTGACAAGCTCCTGATGTCCAGAAATCTGGAACAAGAAAACAAAGGTGGAAAAGGAAAATAAAAAAAGAATTTAATTTTCATACATCGTCAGTGTAAAAGAGTTTTACACATGCATCCAATCAGATGTTACCATATAATAAAAAACAATTAATTTTCAAACCCACTACTTTTAAAGTCATATAAATGCATGCATTTGATTGAATGACTGTGTAAAACTCTTTACACCGTCAGTGCATCAAAATTAAACTCATAAAAAAATAGCAAAATAACACCCAAGAATAAAATTAATGGTATTATTACCGTTGGTGGTATCTCAGAATTGAATAAATACTCCATGTGCAGCCAACTTAGTATCCATCTAGCAGAATTATCTTTGCATTTTGGAAGGTGTTACGTGAGGAACTCAAAAGTCTGCTTCTCCGATAAGCCTAAGATGAGATCTCCAAGAACCTTCGCAGGAACAGGTTGGGGGGGGTGTACCTGCAAGGTACTCCGATGCCTAAGTCAGTAAGAGTTTTAGCAGGTGGTAAGTAGTGTAAATTGGGTAAGTGTTTGATACCTTATGATCCGGTATGCTGATCATATTTATAGATGTCTTCTGCTTGCGGTTTCCGAAGGTGATTGTGGGTAATGGGGAAGTTATCTCCGATATGTGGGGAACTCCCTCAAATGGCTCTAACTGCTTTCCCACTACTGCAACCCTCATCGGTGTTGCCCCAAGTTGCCACGACAGGTGCAGGTCGGATTATACTGAGTTGTGATGCAGACAGCGCGCTTAGCAGCTCAGAGGTTGGAAGTCGTCATAGCGGATTGGGCCTAAGTTAATGGGCCACTTGGGCTAGTATGAACAGTGCCCTTGTTCGAAATCGTCATCTTATGTCGAATTCGAACATCTTCAAGTGGATCTCGTATAAGGCGACGTCGAATTTTATGTGATGTCTGAATCAATACCAATCTTGTGTTTGCAACTCGTTGACTTGCTTTGTCTTCTTATCCTCTAACGCTTGTAGATAACTCCGAATCCCTAAAAAGAAGGAGTTTTTAAATTTTAGTTTTAACCCCTTTAAATTTCGAATTTTGAAAGCAACCCTAATGGGCTCTTTAGCTCATTTAAGAGCCTAAAACCTTCGCTCCTTCCTCATTCTCCGTGCCTCATTTACTTCCTCCCTCCTTTTAACAAAAAGTGAAACACTTTTGTTTCTTTAATTATCTCTCTTCCGTTTCTTCACTTCTCTCTCTTTCTTCCCAAATGTTTCCTCTTCTACTGTCTCTCTCTCTCTTTCTGGTTCAACGTTCTTCCTTCACATTGCTTTCTCTTTCACGCCCATCTGCCCTTGCTCCCTCTTCAATACGCCGAAGCTCCAGTGGTTCTGCCCCTACACTGCTTTCATCTTTCCAGGTTGGTATCATCCCCCACTGTTTGACTATGCTTCGTTTCTAATTCATAAACGTTACCAAATGTTGTTGTTTTGTTCTTCCTGTTGCTTTTCTCCCTTTTTCTTCTTTTTCTTTCTCTTTTTTTTTTATATACATGCGTGGTTGCTATGTGCCCTTCTTCATGTAACAGTAATTGATCTCTGATCTTGCGTTGTTGGTACTTTAGATAACTGATTCGTGTTCCAATATTTTTTTGAAAAGAGCATGTTTAAGTGTTGTTGTAGATAACGCTTTGTCGTTACTATTTGTGATTGTTAGTGCCTGCTAAAACCATTTTTTGCTGTTTTCTTCTTTTTCCTTCCCCCCCTTTTTTTAACCAATGTGCACCCCTGTTGCTATTTTGTAGGTGTTACATAGTCGTTATCATGGCAAGGAAATTTATTCGTGTGTTGCCCGAGATTATCCCTGAGAGTTGTAAGTGGGTAGATTCCGATGTCCTAGGTGTTAAGTCGGTTGTTGACGATGAGTTTGTTCAGTCCTTTAATGAACACTATAGTTCATGTGTGAGTGATGTAGAGGGCAGTAGATACCAAGTTGTAGCCCCTAACCCTGAGGATCGCGTCTGTCATGTCGACCTAGAGAGTGAGAGCTGCATTTTTGTATATGAGGCTATTTTCACCAAGGTGGGGATCCGAATTCCCTTCACCGAGTTCGAGATAGAGGTTTTAAAAGGGTGTGAGATAGCTCCATCTCAGATCCACCCAAATTCGTGGGGGTTCATTCGGGGTTTTGAGGTCGTTTGTCGGGAACTTGGAATCCCGACTTCCTTAAGAGTCTCTCACCACCTATTTAAGTTGACCAAGCCTTTTAGCAAGGAGAAGCAACAATGGTTATCCTTCTGAGCTAATCAAAACATGAAGGTTTTCGAAATGCTCGAAGAGTCAGTGAGAGACTTCAAGTGTCTCTACTTCAAAGTCGTTCCCCAGCCTGGGACTAGTCCTTTTTGGGTAGATGGTGAGGGTGAGTATCGGTTTCCGTTAAGTTGGAACGAAACTTGGGTGAATCCACAAGTCGGTCGTGAGGAGCTGAGCGAATCCGAGTTGTTGTTTGTTGACATGTTGAGTGACTGCTGGGGTAAAAAGCCCCATCTTCAAACTCGGCAGCTACTTACCCAGTCATTTGCTTACATTCAAAAGGAAATCTTAGGTAGGTTACCATGTTTTATTATATGAATTCGTGTTATTCATTTACGTGGCTAACATATCGTTCTTTTGTTGTCAAATATGCAGGAGTAATGTCAGGCAAGTCGGGCGTTTATGACAGGTTTAAGTCTCACTTGCTTAACAACTCGAAGAAGTCGGCGAACATGGCCGGATGTGAGCCCCGTAATTTTAGCTAAGCAAGTAATGACAATTTGAGTAATTTTGGAGTGAGGATGGAATTGGATGAATAGCACAATAATAAGATAAATAACGCTTAGGACACAAACACAAACACCTTCGCTAAAGGTTTGGCTCGAAACGGACCAAACCGTGTAATTACGAAATTGCCATTAATGAGCCACTCACCCAAAAAGGGGGCAGAGCCCCAATCTCATTCATTCATTCTCTTCTCTTCGAAGAGAAGGAAGAAAGAAAAGAGAGAGAGAGTGGAGAACATTCATGGTGGTGGTGGTGGTGGTCTTCACTTCCGGCCGCCATAACTTTTGATCCAGAGCTCCGATTGACGCATGGTTTGCGGCTACGCGAAGCTCTCATCATCCTCTTCGAAATCATCTAACATGCACCAAGTGGGTAAGCCTTCTCACCTTTCGTTTCTCTCATCCAAGTTTCTGTCCGAATTGGGTTTAACCCACTTGCATGTTTCCGAGTTTCATGATCTAGGTGATGATCTAGCATGCTTGTGAGCATGATAATCGAAGCCCATGAGTTGGGATATTCCCGGTGAGATGTTTCC
>JASCZI010151084.1:125661-145193 GCA_036250425.1 Stylosanthes scabra | reverse complement strand
TGAATTGATTTCTCTGCTGGAATTGATTTCCTTGTCCTCCCCATCCAAAATTTGGATGATGCCTCCAGCCAGGATTGTATGTGTTGGAATGAGGATCAAAGTTGGGGTGTCTTGGAGCATTGCCCATGTAGTTAACTTGCTCAGATGATTGTTGCTCTAGAATGGCTGCACATGCTTCACTAGAATGTCCTTGAATGCCACACAAATCACAAGGTCCAATTTGTTTATTCGTATCTGCAAGTTGTGCATTGCCTTGTTGCTGAGCAAATTAATTAAGGCCTTGTTTTGGGCTACCAAGGTGTCAATGACTTCAGCATCCATGACTCCTTTCTTTATGGTACCTCTCTCTGAAGAATATAGGTCTTGTATCATGTATTTTTTTAACAGAGTAAGACTCGAATTCGAGACCTTTTACAACGAAAAGAGGGTAATATCTCATGAGCTAAAGCCCCTCAGCATTTAGTTGCAACAAGAAAAATATATAGATAACCAATATTTTCATAACCAACAAGTCATCGAACAAAAAATAGAACATTCATAATCATTATTTATAAAATGTCCAAAACCTAAATCACCAACAATCAACCAACTTTATATTTCTTATAAACAACATTTGAAACCCAAAAAAATTATAACATCCAATTTAAATTGTTAAGTGATATTGGTTGAATTTTTGTTAGTTACTTAGCATTGTTGATAGTTTATATATAGTTATAAATAAATTATTAAATAAATTACGTTTAACCACATATAACATGCTTAGTCCAAATACTAAAACATTTAAAAAAAAATTAAATACTCATTTCAATTATTCTTAGTTTTCTAAAATTATATGATCTTTAGATTTACATATTATGTTATAACTATAGTATTTTTTTTTGTAGTCATTATAAGCATAGTTTTTTATGTGATCGTGTTTCCAAATAAAAAACAAATGCTGCATTTTTGAACTGTCGAACAACTGTGACCATAAAGAGTGGCAATAACCATTTAAAAATGGTGATTATAGATCTATAGTTAGCATAGTTACTATTTTAAAACGTGATCGCAGACTAAAAATTGTTGTAGTTTAGATTAAAAAAATTTATATTTATTTATTCTTTATTTTTAATACTAATTTAAAAAATTATAAATAATAGATAAATAAAATACTACTTATAATAACGTTAACTTCTGACTGCATTGGAAGAATGGAAAAAAATACACATAATATTTTGCACGAATGACAAAAGTACACATAATTTATTTAATGAATCAAATATACACACGAATAATATTTTTTCTTATTCATTGAAGACAAAAGTACACACCGTTTATGATGAGTTTAATTAAAGAAGGGATAAATATTTGACTTATTAAATAAATGGTGTATATTTTTATCCTCTTAAAAATTATATGTACCTTCGCCTATTCTTCCCTAAATATACATGAACAGCCTTCCCATAATTCATCCCCTCCAACCCCCACACCAGCTTATCTATAATTCCTTCTACCAGTTACAAATTAAAGTTACATTTTCCACTCAGAAATGTAAGGCTAAGTGAAAACAACAGTGTTTTTCATTCGAAATGAATCTATTTAAATTATTAAAGCATGACTAATTTATACAACACAATTTATAAATGTAGCTAGCCTAGAATATTAGTTAGAGCTTTTTGAGAACTGTAACTTTTTGAAAATATATCTTTTATATATTTAGGCTAAATTTTTTAAATATAGGGAGAGAAAAAAAAGTGTTAAATGCAAGAATATTAAAAAAATTGAATTTTTTTACATAGATCTGGGCTATCAACAAATTGTACCAACTACCAATAACTTTTTATTAAAAAAATATTAAAATTAGCCATCATGTATTTTTCATGAATATACGTATAATTTTATTATTTTTCAATATATATTTTATATTTTTATGTATATTATACGGTAATAGTTAATTTTATCATTTTTTAATACATATTTTATATTTTAATGTATATTATATACTAATAGTTAATTTTAGTAGCTTATTTTAATGCATAAGTAGTAACAACCTAATACTAATACTAGTATAGCAGTACAATTGAAGGTTCTGATGGTTGAAACAAAATTTAATGTGCCAACATATAAGCATCACTTAAAAAGCGCATCATAACTGTTGCCATAGATATATAGAGTTATAGATACTCGATCAAACAAACATATATTTATGAATCCCAACGACTTGCACACCTAAAAAATCAGAGTTCCATTAATATTCAATTGAAACCAATTAATATTTATTGGAGATGAGAGCTCACTCAAAGTTACCTTAAGCAAGCAAACACACAATGGAAGCAAAAGCAACCACCATTCTGTGCATCTTCTTATTCCTGATGATCACCAGAGCTACCACTACCGCTAATAAGGTTCCGGCGATCATTGTCTTCGGCGATTCGACTGTTGACGCAGGAAACAACAATTTCATACCAACGGTTGCACGGAGCAATTTCGAGCCATATGGGCGTGACTTTGTAGGAGGGAAGCCAACTGGGAGGTTCAGCAATGGGAGAATAGCGACTGATTTCATATCTGAAGCATTTGGGTTAAAGCCATATATACCAGCTTACTTGGATCCCAAGTATAAGATCTCTGACTTTGCCACCGGAGTCTCTTTTGCTTCCGCTGCTACTGGCTACGACAATGCTACTTCCGACGTTCTGGTAATTCAAAATTAATTATCAAAATTTCTTTTTTTCCTACACTTCAAATTAAACATCATTTTGTTTCCCGTAAATATCAAATCGGTCTTAATTTTAATTTTAAATAGCACACTTTGATTTCTTACAAATTTTTTATTTTCTAAAATCTTTAACAATAAATAAGTGGCTACATAATTTTATTATAAAACTATGGTAATACTATATTTACCATTATATATATCTGTACACACCATTTAACAATATGGAAAGATATAAATATTAACACAAAAACAGAAATTTTTCTATGCTAATATTTATAACTTTTCATGTTGTTATAAATGATGTATACGGATGTGTACAATGATACACATAGATTAATTCATAAAACTATTAGATACACAAAATATTTTCACTATAAAACAAATTTGTCCGTTTTTCAAAATGATGGAGCGATCGATCAATATGTCATGAATGAAATTATTGAGAACTTTTAAATAATAGAAATTTATTGAAGACTAAAGCGTCTCATTTGAAAGTCCTTAAAAATCAATTTAAGTAATTACTATTATCTTTTACGGTATGACCTAAATTTGAGAAGCGAATTAAATTTTGACTAAACACCTAAATTCGTTTTTAAGGAATTTTAGACCACCTCACACGCACTTTACTTCTTTCTAATAAATTTTTATTATTCTTGAAGTCCTCTAAATGAATTTTTATTATTCTCGAGGATAAATTTGTTTTCTGATAATATGTTTATTTTAGAACTTATCTAATTATTTAATATATATATATATAAAAGTAAGTATACTTTTTAGAAAATACTAAAACAGGTATGAGTACAATTTTAGTCCCTATACTTTTGTTGATGTGAATACTGTTGTCATTGTTATCGTGGGTGGGTGTTAGTGAAAATGTCAATGGTACGAGGGATTGTGTGATAATGATGGAGGTGAAGGTAGGTAGAGGTGAGGTACGAGGAGTATTGATGGGGAAGAGGTGAATGAATAAAGGTATTTTTGTCTTAAAGGATTATTTTAAAACAATATTTGATGTCATGAATGATTTTGATTGCAAACAAATTTTAAATGATTTTTTTAAATGAAAAAAAAAAAATTATGGGGAACAAAATTTACTTAATCCTAAAAATTTATCAAAGGACCAAAGTATCTCATGTAAAATTTGTTAAAGAACAATTTAAATATGATGAAAAGAGAATTTAGTTTTCATGATATTTATCTCTTTTATTTAATAGAAATTTAAGATTCGAACTTATATTCCGTCAAATGAGTTGGTTTATGCAAAATTAAATTTACTTCCAGCAATAGAAACCAGTATTGTAAAATAAAAATTAGAGAAAATATTAGTAATTAATAAAAAACAATCAATTTTATATATTTTTAAAAAAATTGAATATTTAAAATTTAAATAAAAAGAAAAATAATGAAAGTGATTTTGTGACTTTAGGTGAAAGATATTTTTGTCATTTCTTCTTTCATTGGTAGAACTTAGAAGCATGTTTCACATGGGATAAGCCGATAAGGATTAAGGAGTTAAGGGCAGAGTTGCTGTTGCAAACCAAGAAAATCACTATTTAAATTTTAACAACAATCGATGATGCTAATAATTTTATTATTTAGCTTTTTTTTCTTTCACCACATAATGCTATTCTGAAGAGCAGTAACCAAAAAATAAGAAAATAAAAAACACGTATGTACCTTAATCTTTTAAAAATTATTCTAATGTAGCTTTGACATTTATAAAATATATAATAATTATTGACCTTTGAACAAATAGTACAATAATATCAGGGACGGATTTAGAAAAATAACTATGCGAGGGGTCGAAAATAGGTTAGAATTAACTCGAATTGAGTCAAGTTACTGAGTGAGTCCTATCAAACTTAACTCACAAAAATTAAATTCCATTCATGGCTCAACTCATTAATAATTAGTAATTTTATACAAAAATATTCATTATTCGTTAAACTTTAAATAAAATAAAAATATTATAATTCCAACATAATATAAAAAAAAAAAACAATGCATTATCATATATTCAATAACAATAATTCTATTTACACACTAAAATCAACCACCAAAATCAATCACTAACATAAAATACAAATTGAAATACTAAATACATATTAAAAATAATTAAATTATACATATATTTTATATTTCAATGCGTATTATACACTGGTAGCTGATTTTGATGTATACCTAGAATAACCCATTTAATAAATATGTATTTTTATAATTTTGTATGTTTGAAGTAATAATATTTATTATAAGTTGTAAATATAAATAAATAATGAATGCATTAATATAAATAATTATAATATAAAATGCATTACAAAGATATATCGACAATATATCATAAATTTAATTGATAATAGAATCTATATCAATTTCTTTTTTTTTAGAATTTTAAAAATTTGAGAACTTTACCTTAGATTCTGTTTAAAAATGGTTAATTGTCATTTAAGTATTAAAAATGAATAATATTTAGACTAGACTTTTAATTATGAAAAAGACTAGGGAGCCAACATATTATGACCAATAGGGAGCCAATATGAATTACGGATAATAACTCATATAATGTTTGGATAAAAACTTAATTATTGCCTCCTAATGGACTCCCTAACGTTGATTCCGTAACATTATTTTTTAACTATATTATGATAGAAACTAAGTATATTTAACAATTTAATTATATACATAATACTATCTCATATACAAATAAAATTATATTATATATATATATATATTAAAAAATATTTCAAAACATTGGACCAAGGCCTATGATGTCCCTATAAATCCGTTACTGAATGATATCACTCCATAAGTTTAACTAAGTGGATTGTAATAAGACTTTCTTCTTCTTCTCATCTCCTTTTTAGTTCATTTATTTTCTATTTTCACATACTTATTATATTTTCCTTTTTTCTTTTTTTTTCTTTATAATCGAAAAAACTAACGGAAGGGTATCATTTTTCATTTATTCTAAGGTCAGAGGCTATTGTATATTTCATAAACTTTCGGAGTACATTTGTATAATTTTTAAAAGGTTAGGGGCAAATTTATCATTTATCTTAAAATAAAAAGAAAACAAAAGAATAAAAATGTTAAAATATACATTAATTTTTCTTTAACAATTTTAGACAGCTTTAATTTTATTATTAATATTTTAAATATATTTTAATAGAAAAAAGCTAGGAAGCCAACATATTAGGACTAATAAGGAGCCAATATGAAGATAATTCATATAAATTTTGGATGATAATTTAATTATTGGCTCCCTAATGGGCTCCCTAACGTTGGTTCCCTAACATTGTTGGAAAAGACTACGGAGCCAACATACTAATGATACTATGACCAATGGGGAGCCAATATGAGTAACGGATGATAACTCATATAAATTTTGGATGATAATTTAATTATTGGCTCCCTAATGAGCTCCTTAATATTGATTCCCTAGCATTGTTCATAATATTTATAAGAGAAAGTCTAAGTAGCCAATGTGTTTTGTAACCAATAATAACCAATAGAATTAAAACAGTGAAAACGACTTAATTACTTTGCATTTCATCCAACTAAAAAGTGTGTGCTTAATAACACAAAGTGAACATCAAAATAAACAATATGAATATCCTTAATAACATAAAGTGAACATTCAAGATAAACAAAATGAACTTTAGAACATAATGTTGTGATCATCTAAAACTAGCACATTGCTCAAATAAGCGTTGGATAAAGAGGATAAGCATGAACAAATATACATTGCACCTTATCCACAAAAATTAGTCATCTATCTACATTTTACAAGAAATATAATACTGCTAGAAAATGTTAAGACACAGAATATTTTTTTTCCAACTCAATACAGCCACATTTTAATATCATCTTCAATCACCTAATAAATTTCACCATAATAGAATGTGTTCAACCAAAGTCAGAGCAACATCATTTGCTAAATATATAATAAATAAATTAAATGATCATCCATCACATAATAAATGATCATTCAAACAAGAATTATGTGATCATCCAAAGTAAATTGTGACTGTTGAAGAGAGATTTTAAGTGATTGTGGCGGTTGAAACACAGTGGAGAGAGTGAAAGAGTTGAAGGAAGGATGGCGGTGTAGGTTGAACTCATTGCCAATCGTCGGAGTGTTGAAGAAGAGCACGTCACGGCGGAGATTTTCGAAGATGATCGAAGAAGCTTGCCATCGCGATTTTTTGCTGGAAAAGCGAGTGTTGTTGCCGGAGAAGAAGAACAATGCCGTCGCAATTTGTTGCCGGAGAAGCTTGCAATGGCACCGTGGTTTCGAAGATGATCGAAGATGACCTGATGAGTATCGCAGGGCCGAACGGATCAAAACATATTTTTTTTCATTTTTTGTTGATATAGAAGAATATAGATGCCACACTCAAGACAGATGAGAAGGTGAGTGATAAGTCTTGGTTTCGATCGCCACAAGTTTCGTTGATAAGATCGTGAAGATCGCCACAAGATATTTTGATAAGATTGATGTCGCCACAAGCCACCTTGATAAGATCGGATGATCGCCACAAGCTATTTTGATAAGATCGAAATGATCGCCACAAAATATCTTGATAAGATCATGTTTGTTCTCTCTAAGAAGAGAACAAAAAGAGAAAACTCTCACATGATAGAAGATACAAAAAATTGTATTTGATATAATCTTGTAATCTAATTCATACATTCACTTTTTATAGTGCTAAGTGGATAGAAAGCTTTAACTAGAGAATCCACAAAGATAAGATTGTGGATAACAAGCTTACTAGGAAATCCACTAAGCATTTATTACATTGAAAATAACTTAAATTAAAGATAGCAAAAAGTCATAATTATAGTAATTATTTTTGCCCCCTTATGATCATATCATACTCCCTTTCTTGAAGAAGATTCGTCCTCGAATCTCATGCTCCTCGGATTGGTTTTTGATATGCAATATGTTTGTCCTTTTGAATACAAATGGAAATCAAGAGCTTGTGGCTCTGATACCAAATGATGAGTATCGCAGGGCCGAACGGATCAAAACATTTTTTTTTCATTTTTTGTTGATATAGAAGGATATAGACGACACACTCAAGATAGATGAGAAAGTGAGTGATAAGTCTTGGTTTCGATCGCCACAAGATATTTTGATAAGATCGATGATCGCCACAAGCCACCTTGATAAGATCGGATGATCGCCACAAGCTATTTTGATAAGATCGAAATGATCGCCACAAAATATCTTGATAAGATCATGTTTGTTCTCTCTAAGAAGAGAACAAAAAGAGAAAACTCTCACATGAGAGAAGATATAAAAAATTGTATTTAATATAATCTTGTAATCTAATTCATACATTCACTTTTTATAGTGTGAATAGAAAGTTTCAACTAGAGAATCCACAAAGATAAGATTGTGGATAACAAGCTTACTAGGAAATCCACTAAGCATTTATTACATTGAAAATAATTTAAATTAAAGATAAAAAAAAGTCATAATTATAGTAATTATGTTTGCCCCCTTATGATCATATCATGACCAAAGAAGGTTGCCGTCACGATTTGTTGCCGGAGAAGTGATCGAGTGCTGTTGCCGGAGAAGAAGAACACTGAGAGTAGTGAATGGAGGTTTGTAGAGGTTTTGATCAAGGGTGCTCACGGTTTTTTTTAGAAGAACGGTGAGAGTAGATGAATGATAGTAATTTAGGGTTGGATTTGGGTAATATGCAAATAGTGGACCGATCCAATTAAATTATTGATTGTTATTGTTCACGTTTACGTTGGCTACGTAGCGTAATTGTATTTATATATAATTTATTACAAAAGGATACGTGAACTATCTGGATTAGTAGGGAATCTTTTTCTCCCCGTTAAATCGAAACTCCTTTAACTATCTAAAAAATATATATAATATATAGTCATTTTCTATCATTATATTAGACATATTTTTATGATAAAAATATTTCTGTATTGATCAATGCATGAGTCTCGATCTCCAATATTTTCCATCATTCGACATAATGTTAATAAAAAACATATTTTTAATAAAAATCTAAAATTCCATCCAAATTGAGAAAAACAAAATCCAAAACCACCAAATATCCAGTGTGATCATTAATGAAATTTGAAATTTAAAATATTGAATTTTGTCAACAATGATTTTCTTTTCTCAAATAAAGAAAATGCTCTCCTTACAATTGTTAAATGCATAATGGACAAGACAAAGAAAAATGTTTATACGATGATTACTCCTTTTGTTTCTGTCACTTTAATTTTCAATACATTATATTATAAATCCTAAACCCTAATATTTTTATAATTTTTTTTTTCAAAAATAGCACAAAGTAAAAATCATAAGACAGTAGATTTAACTGTTGAAACCAATTGAATTAAAGCTTTCAATTTGATTAATTCTATGGACTTTGAGCAACTTGTCAGAGAACAAGATTTGGTTGCTAAAATTAAAGAATTCAAGCAACTTGATTGGAATTGGAATATTGTCATCATCCAACGTGCCGCAAACCAAGAGCTGATTTAGGCGTGCTGCTACTGACTAAATTAAATGAGAGATTTTGTGGAGTGGTTCACTCCATGCATGGCAATAGCTCCAGATCATTCTGTAGATGAGTTTTTAAGTCAAATTAAAGGGAAAAAAATTACAACATTTATATCATTTCAACATCAAATTGTTTCAAACATTTAAAACTATTCATATCCGAGATTGGCTTAAATGATAAGTATGTTACAACTAAATCAAAAAATCATTACTTTGATTCATGGCTTTAATAAAAAATATTTTTTGTCGATGAGATATAACTCAAATGATATTGTATTATTGTAGTCTGTGATACCACTATGGAGGCAGGTGGAGTACTACGAGGAATACCAAAAGAAACTTAGAAGCTATGTTGGAGAGAGCAAGGCAAAGGAAAGCGTAGGCAAGGCATTGCACATAACAAGTCTAGGAACAAATGACTTCCTTGAAAACTATTATGCTTTCCCTGGAAGAGCATCTGAATACACACCAAGCGAGTATCAGAATTTTCTGGTTGGTATTGCTGAGAATTTCATTAAGAAACTGTACAATCTTGGTGCAAGGAAGATATCTCTTGGGGGCATTCCTCCCATGGGATGTTTGCCATTGGAGAGAACTACTAATTTTGTTGGTGGCAATGACTGTGTTTCCGATTACAATAACATAGCATTGGAGTTTAATAATAAGCTCACTAAGCTAACCAATAAGCTCAATAAGGACCTCCCTGGGATCAGATTGGTTTTTTCTAATCCATATGATATTTTGTTGCATATTATTCACAAGCCTGCCCAATATGGTAAGTTCAACTTTTCCACCTACAATTCCATTATTCAATGCATATTCTTTAATACATATACACATGTAACATGTTACATCCAATGATCAAACTTGATATAATATAAAAAAAAATTAATTATTCTGATAGTTCTTATAATTTTTTTTAATTTTATCTTTATAGTTTTTATAGTTTAAAATAAATTTTTAATTGAATCCTTATATTAAATAAAAATTTATAATTAATTCATTACTAATTATTATATATTTTATAAGAAAAAAATAATTTTAAAATATTTACTTTTAGAAATTTTCACCGTCCATCATAGATCAAACACAAAACTTAATATTAAAAAAATTGTATTTTTTAAAGAAAAATGTTAGAAAGAAGGATTAATTACTTTGATGTTCCTAGTAGTTTTTTTTGAATTTTTTATTATATTTTTAGACCCTTTTTCCTCTTTCAATTAAGTCTCTATAATATAACAGTATATTTTGTAATTAGATTCTTATTTTGATAAATATTAAATATAATAGAATATTATGTTATATCTAATATTATTAAATTTGATATGGTGCATAAACTTAATTGAAAAAAGTTATAGGAACCAAATTGATAATTTAATGAAATTATTGGGACAAAAAAATAATTTAACGAAAAAAAAATAATATAAGAAATCAGGTAGATGTTACTTGGCTAGAAACTATATTGTGTTCTAATATTGGTATTTTTAAAATAGTATTTTTACCCATATAATTTGCAGAGTAATATGATGTTGGAAAACATATTATATTTTTGGAAGATTATACGTAATGCCGCGAAAATGGCGGCATACAGTATTTCATCGCTTTTTAGTCGTTGATTTTGATTAATTTTAATTATAAAATTAATATATAATTAAAATCAATGAAGATCAACGGCTAAAAAACGATGGAATGCCGTATGCCGCCAAAAACGGCGACATACTGTATAATTTACCTATATTTTTATTTTAAAGCTAGTGCAAATCTAAATCCAAATTGTTGAATAGGGTTTCAAGTAGCGTCTTTGGCGTGTTGTGCTACTGGAATGTTCGAGATGGGATATGCATGCAGCAGGGCAAGTAGCTTCAGTTGCATGGATGCTTCCAAATTTGTGTTTTGGGATTCTTTTCATCCAACAGAGAGAACAAATGCCATCATCGCCAATTACATCGTCAAGAACACTTTAGCTCAATTCTTGCATTAAATAAATAGATACATTATCCAATATTATAGAAAACCTTGTGTTATGATGGAGTTATTTAATTTTTAATTTTGACTATGTAATAATTTTGAATAAACTACTTATTTCTGCCTATGAAAGTCAGACAAAAGTATGGATAAAAAAGTTAAACTCATCTTACACCCATAGAGATGGATTAGGTTGGAGAGAAGTATTTAAATGTTAAATTTATATTGACTTCTAATATCCTAAAATTTATATTTAAATGTTAAATGCTAATTATGAAATTTAATTTTAATCCATAAGAATAATTATATTGGATTTGGACTCCTTCCTGTATAGAGAAAGGCGAAAATTATTTTTAATATGGCATAACATGGGGTGTAATCCCAAGTTACGTGAGGCAGCTGGTGATTTGCGCTAATATGGCAAAGTAATTAGGGTTGAGAAGAATCCGTCGCTGACGGATTGTCAACAATGCGTAACTGACGCATTCCACATTTTTTATTTTTTTAAAAATAAATAAATAAATCTGACGGCTGAGATGAAGAAAATATGGAGCATCGTGTGACTACTAGGCATGTGTAATTCGTCAGCCACGGATTCAGTTTGGAAAAAATAAAAAATAAATAAAAGGAGAGATCTGACGGCGCATAGGAGGCCATGTCTTCAATCGTGTGGCTGCCAAGGCATTTGCAATTCGTCAGCCACAGATTCAGTTTTCAAAAGATAAATAAAAAAAATTAGAAGGAGAGATCTGACGGCGCAGATGAGGCCTGGTCTTCAATCGTGTGACTCTCCTTTTAATACAATCCGTCACACACGCATTGTTTGTCACGTTTTTTAAAAATACAACTCCCAAACAATGCGTCACACACGCATTGTGTGTATTTTTTTACACATCAATCCGTTAGTGACGCATTCTTTGTTATTTTTTTTTAAAAAAATATAAAATGGCATCCGTCTTTGACGGATTGCCTTGGCCATATTAAAACAAAACACACACATCTTCTCATATATATCAAAATCACACATGTGACAGCGATATTAAGAAAATCATCCAGAGAAAGGCTCATTGAAAAAGAAAAGAGAACATCATCCACATTTTTCAGCAGAGCAGTAAACTTGGAGCACCGGTTTCTTACTCATTCATCATTGAATCGACGTGAAATTTGGACTATATATATTATATTCACCTCATGTGTTCTTCATTTAGAGAATTTTTCTGAGTGGAAAAATATAGTTAATTGCGGAAAATTGCATAAAACTGTGTATCAATATTTTAACTGGCAGTATCGACTTAAGTTCGTCAGGAACAGCGTATGCGAAAAATAAAAATATGGAAATAACTAGAAAAATATTTAGAATGAAAATCGAAACACCTATCTTTAAAATTTTGAATCAAAGTTTGGCCAATTGACAAAATAACAAAAATACACCTCCACCCACTTAAACAAAGTCGCTTTCTTCTCTCCCCTCCTTCATTTCTTTCTTTCTTTTTAGAAAGAACATAATGCTCAAAGAAGAGAACAAAGAGAAGAGTACTATTCACCAAAACTTCAATCTTCTATAACTTTTGATCCGAAGCTCTGACCGCCACATTGTTTGTGAACACGTGAATCCCATCTTCTTCTCTTCAATTCTATAAGGTTAGTTTGGTAAGTTAATCGAAATTCCAGCTCCAGTTTCTCATTTAAATCTAAATTCATATTTTTCGTCGGAGCTTGACATTTCTACCATCTTTGCCAATTCTTCTTGTGTTCCATGCTTCTGTGAACCAAAGTTAGAAACTTTCGGTGAATCCAATGTTATGTGGGTTTAGAGAAAAAAGACCCAGTTATCCACATCTCTAGAGACGCCGTTCATCATTTTCGTGGTTCCAATGTTTGTCTTCCTTTCCTGTTCAAATTTCTCTCTCTCTTTTTTTTTTTTTTACAAGGAGGGCCTAAGGCCCCGAACAACCATTTACCCTATATTTTTTTTATTTGAGGCAAATGTGCTCATTGCAAATAAGAGGAATATGCTGTGAAACAATGTGCTTATTTAGGCGAGTTTCTCGGAAAAAAAATTTGGAGCGATCTTTTTTAAAAAAATCTTTTGTAAAAGTAAAAGTAATTTTGTGTTTGAGTATCTCATGTAATAATATTTTTTTATTTGTCAATTATATTTAGATACAATAATATAAAAGATTTTTTCTGTTTATTTATTATGTTAAAACATCTTTTTTTTTTTCTAAAAAAAGAACTTTTAAAAAATATAAAAAACATCTTCTGAAAAAAGATGTTTTTTTTATTCTACTAGTGTTTTTATTTTTACTATTAGAAATTACACAAACACGCTAAGAAACATAAAAAGTTTTTATCATAAAAAAAAATCTTTTTTTAGCCAAATGGCATCCAAACAAGCTCATTCAATAGGTGGTTATTTGTCGATGAGGTGTAGCTCATATGGTATTACCCCTTCCCCGTTGTAAGGTCTCGAGTTCGAGCCTCCCCTCAAAAAAAAAAAAAATAGTTGGTTATTTGTTTTATGCTTAACCTGCTTCTGGTTTGGTTGAAGGTTGAGGTGGTTGCTCCTCCCATGGTTCGCACTTGCAGATGGTTCCTGCTCTGCTACTTCACTCATCAGTTGCCGTTTCTCCAGTGTTGCATATACAAAAATACACTCTCCTCCCTCAGTGCTTCCTTAGCCGAAAACAGCTATAAAGAAAAAAAAAAGAAGGTGCGTTTCTATTTTAAATTTGTAATCTCTGCATCAGAAATGTTTTATTTTTCAAGTAGAAAAAGAACATTGCTATTAATGCAAGCAATTGTGTTTATAATAACTATGGATTGTTGTGAAACAAGCAAAGACAACATCAAAAAATAAAAGTATGAGACTTTTGTAAAGACCTCGACATATGATTGGTTGGCATTATATTATTACTGTATTGAAATTCAGATATTTTTTGAAATAATTTTCACTTCATTATATATTTTAATGCAAAAGAATTATATACTAGCTTTGGGAAAATGTCCAAAGAAGGTTGAAGCTATAATAGGGAAAGGATATGAATGTAGCAGCTGTGGTCACACTCATGTTGCTGCATCCGTAAGGTATTGATTATTTTAACCAATCATTATTAGTTTATATCTGAAAAATGTATTCTAAGAGCTGTTTATTTTTTGTTGTTTATGTCTATTATGTACAAAGTTGTGGTCATGCTATCTGCTACAGATTTGGAATTTTAATCTTTTGTTTTAAGCTATATAATTTTATTATCTACACAAAGCTATTTGTGGTTGTCAAGAAACAAGTCTATATGGTCGTGTTCCACGTTTGATTAGTGATCCATATCACTTCTTTTTCTAAGAATTATGAAAAATTAGAGATATGCAGTCATTACTATTTTGTTAAGATGAATTACGAATATGAAACAATGTTATCCTTTTAGTATTGGAAAAGGCTTTTATTTGAATATGATGTGTAACTCTAATTGTTTGAATTATCAATTACAATTGGTAAGACATGTCTATTATAACTAATATCTATTTCCGCAAGTTTATGAGATAGCAAGTACTCTAATATTCAGGATTACTAATATAAGTAAGTAGAAATAAGAGGATTTTTTTGGACAGTTTAGATAAGAAGTTATGAATAGACAAAGAAGACAATCTGGATATTAGTAATAATATGCAGATGAAAACACAACAATATCAAATATACAAGAAGCAAGTACTGAGTCTGATCACTCATGTTACTAGCAACTATGTTAAAATCCAGTTTGCAAGTCATGACTATTTTGTATTGATATAACTCAGTAAGCAATACTATTGTGTCAATATCAGTTTTATTAATAATTTGAATCTTATAACTCAGTAAGCAATACCATTGTGGTGTGTTAATTTAGACATAAGCAAGTAATACTAAAATTCATTTTAATTTAGAAGAGCTACTCCAATATTAGTATCTCAACTCATTTATATTTTCTTAACCAATTTCTTTTTTTTGTGTGTGTCTATTTTAAGGTAAATTTGAAACTGTTATGATTTTCTTAATTAGGAGAAGGCTCTGATTTGACATAGTTAATTATAAAATAACTCAACAATGACTTGAGAAACTATAAAGCATTACTAATATAATTAGGGTGATATAATTGGAAAATTAGGTGTTTGTATTTATGTGTGATTTTGTTGGTTAGAGCTTTTGTGTCTGATTTGGAATTAGAGTGTGGGTTTAATATGACTGATTTTGTGTCTTGCTCATTTTGACATATCCAAACTACTCATTGATCAGGATTTGAAGGAGGTACAGGATTTCTATAATAGGTATTCAGTGTTTGTTGGTTATTGATTTAAGTTTTCGTGCTCACAGGCTATGTTTTTTATTTTACCCAAATGACTTTATGTTTTCATGTATAAGCTTTTACTGATTTCATTTGCACTAATTAATAGAATGAAACAAGTCCCTTAACTTGAATGTTTGCTAGTTATTGGTTTATGTTGTGTTGCTCACAGGCTTTGTTTTTTATTTAACTTACTTTATGTTTTTCTGCATAAAGTTGAACTGAGAGATGGTCAACTATATGAATGCAAAAAGTGTCGGCGCTTCACAAAAGATGCTACCATAAGGTCAGTGACAATTGGTGGTTATTTTAGTCTTGCATATGTTTATTTGGGGGATGGGTTGAGGGCGGGTGTTAATAGATTTTCATTTGTCTTCAGGTACAAGGTAGAGGTGATGGCATATGATCGCACAGCCTCCATTACACTCCTGCTGTGGGACGACGAAACTGCAGCATTGGTCGATCAAAAGGCCGATGATGTCAAGAATGATGTGGTAAATCTCACTGAGCTATCTTAAATTCTGTTGCCAAATTTGAAAGCTATGCATAAGTGTCTATTGTTCTTTTTCCAGTGTAGAATTTAAGACTGCAGAAATATTTTGAAATGCAAGCTGAAATTCAATTTTCTGCATTTATTTTATTCAGTACAAGATCTTATTGCGTTTGATCATCTTATGCAGATTTACAGTTTGAATTTTCTCATGAGAAGTTTAGAACCAAATACTGATTTGCTACTATGATTACTAATTCGGGAATGAACTTGGATTCTCTATGACAAAGTATTGCTCTGCATCTCTTTTATCCTCTGATTATGTTAATGGTTTCGTCCATTCATGTGCAGGATCCTTTGGAGCATTCTGCCAACAGTGCCAAATCAAAAACACCAGCAAGGCTAATTGTTAAAAGGGAGATGGCACTTATGGTAAGGGGAAGAAGCCCATAGACGATGAAGGGTAGTTATCAACAAATAAGTTCAGCATAAAGGTGTCGAAGCGTACAAAACTGCAGATTGTTGACCCAGATGACAAAGAGTAGCTTAATCCTAGACCTATCAGCGGTTCAATTATTTATCATTTTGCTATTTTCCTTTTTAGTATTGCAAGTTCGGCTAGAGTCCTTCAAAGACATATTATGAACTATGTTCATATTATCTGGTATTGTTCTTATTTTGTTGTTGCCTGGTAGGATCATATGCTACTACTGAAAGTTATTCAAAATTAGACTTGGTTCTCTTATACATATGACTATTAAACTGCTTTTTGATCTAGGATATTATATGCATAACAGCTTCACTGTGGAAGATGTTGTCGTGTTGATGGTTCAGTTTGATTTAGAATTATGAAAGGTGTATCCACTTGATTCTGAAGTGCTACTAAGAGAACTTATTCAGAAATAGTATTGGTTAGATTATGCACGTCCATTTTTAAATTTATAGGAGTTCAGACAGTGTTTCCTGTATTTCTAATCTTTGGCTTCAATGCTGGTGTGTGGAATGAATATACCATTTGAATTATCAGGAGTATCATTATCACTCCCCAAATAATTCCTTAAAGCATGGATCAGAAACAAAATCAACAATTTTTAAAAAATTCTAAGGTCTGAAATTATCATCTCATCATCATCTACATTTCTTTCTAATAACTTTCTATAGTAAAATAAGTCATTCTTAAAGAAATATTTGAATACCGTTATCCCATTTATTAGATGTAGATGATAATTGATCCTAAAGCCAATTCTTATTACCGTTGGACCATTCAAAGAATATTAGGTTGTGACTAATTAAAATGGCAAAAAGTCATTGGTACTCTAAACAATTGATGGTAAACAAAAAAATATTTGAGGATTGATCTTTTTTCAAGATGGTTAGCATGTGAGGACTAAACAAGCCTAAAAGGATTACTAATTTGGTGAAAAGTCTCCCTACAGTGACCTAGGATAAAAGTATTGTACTTTTTTCAAGATTTATTTTCTCAATTTAGAAAATATAATGTAGTTATATTTTTTTAATCTCTTATATTTTAACTATATGCATGTTTATTATTAAGAAAACCTAAAATAAGTTGCTTTTTAAATAAAATATTATAAAGTGATATTTCCTTAATAAAGAAAACTTTTAATTACTCTAAGAAAATTGTCACATGTCTGAACATATGATATTATTTCTATTAAGAATGACTTATTTTGTATATAATACAATTATTGTTTGATATTATTTTCTACCATAATTATAGGTGAACAAGTAATTTTACCAACCAAGTGGCTAACCAAGCAAATTCATTCACACGCCTTTTTCCCTTAGTATAACGTTTTCTTTCGTTTGCGCTAATTTTAGTTTCCTTCTTTCTTTCGTTTTTCTTTTTCTTAGCTTTATTCTTCTTCTTCAGAAACGTTCTTTGCAACGTTGTTGATTTCATTATTGTGATTGGTGATTCTGTATTGTTCTTCTACAACATACATCAACAACAAGAACAACAATAACAATACCAGCAGAACAACAACAACAACAGCAGCAGGAACAACAATAACAACAATAATATAAAACAAATAAAAAGAAGAAGAATAACAACAACAACAATAATGATAGTAATGTAAGAGGAGGAGGAAGTGCTCTGCTGGAGTTTTCTCTTGTGCCCTATTAGGGTTTTCTCTTGTGCTCTAGTGTTCTGCTAGAGTTTTCTCTTGTGCCCTATTAGGGTTTTCTTTTATACTTTAGTGTTCTGCTAGAGTTTTCTTTTGTACCATATTAGGGTTTCTCTTGTACTCTACTGTGTTTTGCTAGAGTTTTCTTTTGTTTCCTATTAGGGTTTTTTCTCTTGTGCCTTAATAAAGTTCTTCTAGTGTTCGGTTAAAATTTTCTCTTGTTTATTTTGAGTATTTAGAAGATATTAAAGAAAGAGTGAAGATTTGTGTTAAATAGGCTTATTAGAAGACTCTTTGTTGTTGTATCCCGAACAATGGACGCAGATTTCAAAATAATCTGGTGTTCAAAATGATATAATAGTATTTTGCAGGAAGTGTTAGGGTTTGGAGAGACCCCTGACCTTCCATAAACTGAAAGGGATCTGTATATCCTACTCTCTCGAGAATGGTTTTATCTATGAAACCAACAATTAATCTCAAATACGGTGGAATTTAAATTGAGATATTGTGGTTTATACATAATCTTAAGGGTACTATGGTCTACGGAAAAAATATCCACGACTGTCTCCCAGCGCCAACATATCTTCGAAGCCGCATGTTCTCCAAATGGTTTTTGCCTCCGTCATTGAGATCAACCTTGAGTTTCAAAGATAACACCTTTCTTTGTTTTTTTAATATCTTCCTCTCTAAGTTTATTTGATATTTACATCTTTAATTTCTGTGGAGATGCCACTTTCTTTTGCTTTTGGTTGTCCAAATTGGACCCAACTCATATATATTATTTTTTCTATTCAGTGAAATGAAATACAACTGCCTTTATAAAAAAAAATATAGGAGGAGGAGGAGGATTATAAATAGTTAAATGTGCTACAATATTGGAAAAGTAATGCCAAATTTACAAAGTAACTCCAATTTCAGCAGGTCGACAAAGGTTACGTGGAAATAAATGAATGAAATATGAATTAGGTGATTTGTAAGCAACCTCATCGAACACATTGTAGTATGACTGCAGAGAAAATATAAACCATGATAGGTCCAGTCTGTTCTGAAAAGCACTGGAAACGTTGTTAGTGGCAAATCTCCAATAAACTAAACTGTTAGTCAAATCATGAATATACTCGTTAAGTAAACTGACTCTCTCAGCTTCACCCTTACTCAGTAAGAATTGAATGGTAAAACTGAATCAACACTTCTGGTATGATCCCTCGTTAATGCCATTGCCATGCAAACACTTGAGGCTCATTCATAGCATTATCCTCTAGATTTATCCTTAAACCTGCAACAATATGGCAGCAGCAGTACTGAACCTCCCATTATCAAAGAAAAGCTTTGTCCTATTGAAATCCTGTATAAATCAGACAACATATAACTCCCA
>JASCZI010151084.1:98458-112718 GCA_036250425.1 Stylosanthes scabra | reverse complement strand
TATTCCGTCATCAAGGGCCTTGACCAGTGCATCCTCATCAATAACACCTCCTCTGGCAACGTTGACGATGCGGACACCCTTCTTCATGAGAGAGAAAGTTTGGTGGTTGAAGATCTTGTTGGTGGCGGGTGTGAGGGGCATGTGAAGGGAGATGAAATCAGCGGTGGAGATTGCTTGATCGAAGGAAACAAGTTCCACACCCACGGCACGGGCTCTGTCGGCAGGGGCGTAGGGGTCGTGGGCAATGACGTTCATTCCCAAGCCCTTTGCACGCCTTGCCACCTCAGATCCAACTTTTCCGAATCCCATCACAGCCAGTGTCTTGCCCACCAGTGACACTCCCACATACTTGCTTCTTTCCCATTTCCCTGTATCAATTAAGCATGCATATCTATATCTTATCTTATTATTATTATAACACTAATTAACTAACATACATACATACATACCGGCTTTCATGGAGGCATCTGCCTGAGCAACGTTTCTGGCCATGGCAGCCAGGAGAGCGATGCCATGCTCGGCGGCCGCGATGGTGTTGGCAGTGGGAGCATTCACAACAAGGCAACCGAACTCGGTGGCAGCTTGCAGATCCACGTTGTCAATTCCCACGCCGGCTCTTCCAACAACCTTCAACCTTCCCTTTGCAGCCTCCAACACTTGCCGCGTCACCTTGGTGCCGCTCCTCACGATCAGAGCGTCGCAGCTTGAGATCTTCTTGCACAGATCCTCGGGAGAGAGGTCATATGCGCATTCCACGTGTCCGAATGTGCGGAGCACCTCGATTCCCGCGCTTCCCAGCTTCTCGGAGACCAGGATGGTGGGTTTTGCGGCCTGGAAAGAGTCATTGGGGTTGGTGGTGGTGGAGACAGGGGAGGTTAGTGTGGTGTCAACGGTGGTTTTGACGGCGCTGTTGACCAGGAAGCAAAAGCGTTGTTGGTGGTTGGAGTGGGAAGATAGGTTGGGTATGGTGATGTTGTTGTTGGTGCGGAATGAGAGAAGAGAGGTGGTGGAGGAGGAAGAGGGAGTGGCGGGGAGGCCGAGGGTGGAGGGGAAAATGGGTTTGGTACATGCAGATGCGGCCATGGATGATGGATGATGGATGTGTCAGATCTTTCTAACTTGTAAGTCCTCTTAATTTAAATTACATTATTCATTCATGAATTCCTTCATTATATAGAACAAGTTTGTTATGTTGTGTGGATTTAATTATGCACCTATCTCTGCTGTTTACACGCACAGGGCACAATTTACATTTTCGTATTTTCTAACCGTGCTTGCTGCCATCTAGTCAATATTTTCTCTCCCATACTCCTCACTCCTACATTGTTTCATCACATCTCTAAGAATTTTACATCACATGTAAATATTTCTAAAATGTTTCATTTTTTTGGTGCCAAAATATTTCTAAAATGTTTGTAATGTTATTCTTGATTATTAATAAAAAGACAAACTCTTAAAAAATTAGTCAGAAATATTTATTTACCTTAATTTTATTCAAATATTTTTTTAAATTCAAACTAGAGATAATAATTTTCTAATAAGTACTTATCGATTACTCTAGTTTTGGTATAGAATTCTCAATTTAGTCAGCAAGAGTAAACAAAAGGAAGATTCTGATTGTGCATTTTTCTATGGCCTGGGTTTCGTGGTGGATTTTTCTTCAACTTTGCTTTTGGAAGGTTATATTTTGGGAAAATATCTATATTATAAATTATAATTCTTAAATGAATCAATATATATTTCTTTATGAAGAAAACGATTGGGGTTGGTGCGGGAATGAAAGATCATCAGGTTTTTTTTTTTTTTTTTCGTGTCTAAAAGATCATCAGTTTACTAACCAGTTTACTAAATCCCAAGATTAAACGTGAGTATGTATTTGTCTAACAAAAATATTTCGGAGATTATAAAAATACTATTATACATCGACCGGATCGGATACTTTTTAATAAAAAAAATTGCTAAATTGTTGATTGTTTTGGTGAGAAGAATGAATATTGATAAAGACGGTAATCAGTGAGCACAAAGAAAAGGCACATGAAAAGATAAAAACATCGAATATTTTTTCTTTCCATGGGGGCCATGAACTTATTAAAATGTCTTTTTTGGTTCAGTGTATTTACTAATTTATTTATTTATTGTTTGGTAGGGTCGTAATTGATTATTTATAGTTTCGCACATGTGCGCTTTGGGTCATTTTCATGATGCAATTGTCACAAGACTTTGACGAAATTGTAATGATAATATAATAAAATGATTAAAATCAATTATTTTAATTGTATACAATAAACTAAAAAATGTATATGGACACAAAAAAAAAACTAAAAAATATATATAATTTGATGCCCTGATTTATTTTTCTGTCAAGTTGTAAACTGATCTTTTATTAGAGTAACAAGTAATAACATACACGAATCTTAGCACTAGCAGCTACTTTTAATTTTAATAAATAAAGAAAGGACTAGGTTGATGGCAAGTGAGTGTCCAGCTCCAAGAGAGCAGAGCACCACACTGTTGCTCTTATTGCATGATTCCATATCATGATTGTCTTTGTCTACCTCTTTATCAAATCATACATATCAGGCTGCGCCAAAACCACAGGGGTCCCTAAAGCATGCAACCATAAATAATTTATCAAAACAACATTAGTGCTGCATATTTGGAGTTATTAAGCCCGTGTTACTCTTAAGTTTGCATTTATTAAAAACTAAATTCAATTGAAATACATCATTCTTCAAATAGTCACGTTGTTTGTACTTTTGGTGAGTGCAAACAGACTTACTGGACAGAATATATAACTGAAATTAAAGGACAACATTATTTTTTTTTTCTTTTTTATATCTTCTTCATATAATTGCAAAACAAAGAAACAAAAGAAGAGCAAGAAGAAGGACCGAAATGTTGATTGCTCTCTCTTTATATATCTACATAATATGTATGGTTTTATAAGTCAAATACTTTTGGTCAATTTTGCAAGTCTATTAAAGATAGTTTTATAGAAATGACTTTTGTTTAATAGCATATTAGAAATATGCATAAATTGTGTAAATTAAATGAAGAAAGAATCAAATATTTTTAGTGAATTAGTATTCATACTGTGTAGCTTGAAATGATATGAGTTTAAGTTATTATTATTATTATTATTCCTGAAATTGTAAAGGGGTTTTGGGGTTAAGAAAGATTGAATGGTCAAAGTTTGCATAGGAAAGCACTAGGAACTAGCAAGAGCCATATGAATGCTACATTAAACAATCACATTAATGTTAGTAGTGACTAGTGACATCAGACTATTGATAATTTGATATTAGATAGTACATACAGTGAACTTTGAATGAGAATGAAGGTAACAAACTAACAGAGTTAGGAGCAAAATTCTGATTTTGTATTACTATTAGAGACTATGACAGATAGTGAATAGAGAGTTGGCAATTCAATGTAAGTATTTGAGAGAGAATAGAAAGAATCCAGGAATGGTGGGACAGAATTGACAAGCCTCCTAATTGGACTTTCCATCCATAATGATATTGGTGGTGGTAGGTGAAAGTAGACCCAACCCAATGAATAAACTTACAAGTTAGAAGGCTTTCAAGTGAATCATATATTTCATTCAGCTGTTTAGTGTTGAGGGATATGTGGGGAATTCAAATTTTATTACAATCCCTCATCTTAAATAAAAACTCATTTGGACGAACTAGTTTAATTTATTTTATTATTGTTGTTGTTGTTATTATTATTATCTGAATTTTAATATGAAAATGACAAAAAAAAATATTAATACGTGAGGGAGAGGGTTTTTGTTTGTATTTAATTTTGTATAATGTTTTTTTTGGGCTTCTTGTTATTGTTGAACATCTTTTAAGGCATCTATTCCTTGAATCCTTGGTAATAGAGTTTAGGCCCAGCTTATTAGTTAATAAACACTAGCTTTTTTATATTCGTAGAATCGTAGCTATTATTTTCTGGACAGGGATATTCGTAGCTTTGTAGAGAAAATGATTTGGTGATGTGATTCGGCCCTCTCGGACCAGAAGAATTAGTTGCTGTAGTTCCGTTTTGTGTTTGGGCGTATATAGCCCATATCTTAACCGAAGAATTATAAATTTTCTGTTTGTTTCATATCGAGCTGTAGTTCTGATCAATAAATAAATAAATTATGGTAAAATCCTTGAGCAAAAGACTACGAGGGTGAGGTGGTGGAGGTCCCAAATAAGCATATGGAATTAGAATAGCAGGGTGGACCTATATAAAGAAGAACACACAAATATGTTTGTAGTGCCATTGGCAATTACCATCCCTAACCAGCATTCACGTATATCTGTTACCACTTATCACATACAGCTTCAATAGAAACTTATTCACCAAAAAGAATCGCCCTAATCAGTATAATACAATGAGGTGGGGCCGGGGAAACAATTCATGTCTAGTTGTCCACCCCAACAGCTGCTAGCTAGGTACCAATGTTATATGCTAAATTGCAGATCTACCTATCTTACATTTAATTCCTAACATGTGAACTATCCAAATCCCAAATGAACTTAAAGAACCAAGGAATACACCCTCTACTACAACAAACCAGAAAATGAAGCAAGTTTGCAGAGTAAACTAAATGCAGCATGCAGGGGTGAGGGATTACTTTTCTTCCCTTTCTCTAATTATCTTCTGTCCAATATACCTGTGAGTGAGAGAGAGCACATAAGAAATGAATATGAATAATAATAATAATAAAGACAACAAGTGAGGTTGAAATGAAAGGTTACTTACCGTCCAAGCATCATGAGGGTGGCCTGAGGGTTGGTCCCAGGGGACACACTGAACACAGACCCATCCACAATGCGGAGGGACTCCACACCCACCACCTTGAGGTCGCGGTCCACAACCCGGCCCACCACGCACCCGCCATGGTAGTGCCATATGGTGCTCACAGTGCGGCGGCAGAAGTCAGCCATCTGAAGGAAGTCGTCCTGGTTTTGAGGCAGGGCAGGCCCTACAAACCTGAAGTCGTCTTCTCCAAGCCAGTTTCTGAATTTGAAATCATTCAGCGCCCTGCTCTTAAGCATTTGCCCTATCTTCCTGCTGCCATTCACGCACCTCTCCACGTCCACAGGGTTGTTGAAGTAGTTGAATCGTACCACAGGATTCAACCTCACATCCGTTGATCCTAGCCTGAGGAAGCCGCTGGAGAGAGGGCCAGAGATCTTGGCGATGAGGGTGGCAACAGTGAGGTAGAGAGGGGAAGAAGGAGTACGGATGAATACGCTGTAAGGAGGAGAGGCGAAAGGGATGACATTGGAGGCTGCCTCCACGTAAGCACCAGAGTCGGTGATGCCCACCACCTGTATGAGGGAATGCTCAAGAGGAACGGAGGGAACAATGGTGATCCCATTGCGAGGGTTATCATACAAGAAATGGCCCACGTAAGGAAGGTGATGCGCCACGGGGATTCCCCACGAAGACAGATAAGGGCGAGGACCCATTCCGCTCAATAGAAGAAGCTGAGGGCTTCCTATTGCCCCCGCCGACAGGATCACCTCTCCCCCCGAGTGTAACATTGCGTGGTGGTATCTTCCCCTCAAGTCACGGTACAGAACACCAATCGCAGAAACCCTAGATGATGATGATGACGTTGTTGAAGAAGCCAGAAGCACGCGCTCCACGCTCGCGTAGATCCCCACCTTCACGTTCGTCGTTCTTGCGTGCCGGAGGAGATCGGCGGAGCTGTGCCTGGTGCCAGTGGCGTCGAAGGTGGATCCCCCGATCTTGGTTCCCTTAGCGTGGTCCAGAGTGAAGCCATTGTACGGTGACACTCCTGCCTCCAACAAACTGTCGCGAACGGCAGATTGCCAGGTGCGGAGGTGTGGGCGGAAGACGAGTTCGCGCTCCACCCATTCGTAGGACTCATTCACGAGGTTCAGGTCCCATGGCAGGCCGGAGCGGGTGAAGAATTCTGGGTCGGCTCGGCTGTAGAATCCGGCATTGATGGCGCTGCTGCCGCCGAGGACGCGGCCGCGGGCGTTGGGGACCCCGTCATCGGAGGTGAAGGACTGTGCTGGGGAGTAGGGGTCGTACGCGTTGGCGGCGAGGAGAGTGGTCAAGAAACCTTCTTGGGACATGAGGTTGGGGTGACGGTGTGGTAGGCCTCCCCGCTCGAGGAGGAGGACGCGGGCGGAGTGTGAAAGTGTGGCGGCGAGGGGGCATCCTGCGGTTCCTCCTCCGACGATGATGTAATCGTAATAGTCTTCGACGGGAAGTTCGGTGGCGTTGAGAACGAAGGTGGTGTAAGTTGGTTCTGAAAGGTAAGAAAGAGAAATTGAATAAAAGATGAAGAAGAAGAATGCATTATTTAATTAAGGAAAGAAAGATTGCATTATTAGTACCTTGTTGTCGTCGTCGTTGTTGAGTATCAGCAGGAGCAGCAGAGAGTAGGTGAAAGAAGTATAAGATGAAGAAGATGATGATGATTTGCTTCGTCATTTTCTTGGAGAGGGTTGTTCTTGCTTAGCTTCTTGGAGGAGACGAGTGAGTGAGTGAGTGTGTGTGTGTGAATGCTCGCGGCAACCAACAACTATCAACTTTTAGTTTCTTTTGCCGCCTTAACGCGCCAGCTAAGACTAAGCCCTTATTATTTATAACTTAATATAAAACGCACCGTATCTCATTTAATTCCCTCTTCTCTTTTCATTTTTAATATTCTTAAATGTCATGCCAAACACAACAAGAGTTTTTCACTTTGTTTGCAAAAATTATATTTTTTATCATTATTAGTGTTTCCTAAATACCAAAGGTGTGTACTCAAAATATTTTTTGGATTATCCTTTACGTGACTCTACATATTTTTATACATAACCAAGCCTTAGAAAGATAATTTTATTTCATGAATCATGAGTTATCCTTTTCTAAACAATATTTGGGTCGTTTATAACTTTATATGATATTGCCCTTGAAAATCCGTATTATTATCCGTTTTCTGGGGAGATTTACTTCTTGGGCTCAGACTGTTTTTGTTATATTTTGGTCAACAGCTTTGAATTATCTTTGGGGTAATGCTAGACCTGTTGGGCTTTTAGGTGAATTGAACTATTTCGACCCAATAGTCAAATATACCCAACTACGTTTGTGAACGCGTGTCTTCTTTCACAAAAACTTAGAAAACAGGTCTGTTGTGTGGGCATGTGCTTCAAACTTCAAAGGAGTCAATGACCTTTTTTCAATTGTAAATAACTAATTAATAGTTAATAAGGTGATGGACTGATGGGTCCTCCTAAATATTTCAGTATTTATATATTATTAATTAAAATTATATAGTGGTTACTACTCTTAATTGGAATGATCCACATGCAGTTATTACTTATTTTCCCTTGTTCACGGTAACCAGCTGAAAAGACCTATGCATATTAAATAATGGATGGAAATAAAGTAATTAAATTTTGATTGATGCATTTGTCAAAATGGAATTGAAGTTTAAGTGTCAGGATTCGGGAAGGGGTAGTTGCTTCTAAGACGGGGCAATGTGTCTAATTGGTATATGCAATATGCATGCCGAAGGTACCAGGAAACAGATAAGATGATATACATACTAAGCTACTACTACTTCACACGAATTGATCAATATGATACCCTCTACAAGAAATTGAAGCTTCTTTTTGCACCACACACGACACGACAAACACATGCTGCTTCAAACTTTATTGCTTCGCTTGACTTCATCAAAAACCAACACACAACTCTATAATAAATTTCAACGTCACCGATTCCTTTTTTATTTTGTGGAATTGAAAATGAGGTTATGAGAAGGAAATAGTAAAATCGATTAGTTAAGTTACACTCGTTATGAATGTGCATTTATATTGTTATTAATTTCAAGTTTTCAACCCTTTAAAGTGGAAAATACACACCATCTCCTACTAAAAAATCATTAATTTATAGTACTGTTTTATGATATACAAAGTGAAAGGAAGAGTGTTTACAAGTTACAGCTAAATAATATTGCTTAAGATTTCAGCCGCACAATCTGACTGCTATTATATATGAAATTAAGTTGACCATATGCTGTGAGTCAACCCCGCCACTCTTTTCTTTTCTTTCTCTTTTGTCTTAACAATTACTATATATTCTTTTCTAAAACAACAATAAATGTGTCAAGATACAATTACTATTTTTTTTTTAATGTACCCACTAGTGAAAGTAACTTTTACTATTAATATATTGGAGGACTATATCACAAAGCCGATTAATATCAAATATAAATAAACGAGTAAAATAATTGAATGATGTTATTTTTAACTATTAATATACCAAAATAATCTTCAAACCACAGATATCAAAACCAATTAATTAATATAAAATAGTTATCCTTAGCAACTCCTCCTAATGATAATTATCCTAGATATTCAACTAAAAATTAGGGGTGAAAAAGAAAATTAAAGATTAAAATTAGCTACATTGAACTATAGCTTAAATGACTTTGATTTTCATTCTTTTAAATATAATTCTAGTTTTGGCTTATTTCTTTATGTAGGTTTTTACATTATATAAACTTAGCTTTACCTTTCTAGAAGTCTATCCTAACCCAAAAATCTATTTAAATTAAAGGTCCACTTGATAATAAAGTTTTTTTTTTTTTTAAAAAAAAAAATATACGCCAGTATATAACCTCCTTGCTTTAGAGTAGACATGATAATTACATCTTACATAATTAATAATTTTTTTCTTTTTTCTTAAAGAAAAGGATATATTCCATAGTTTATTAAAGTAATATAAAATTAAACTCTTAAAATTGATATCATATTCTAATTATATTTAAGTTATTAAAAAAATGATTTGATTATAAAAATTATTTAACAAAATCATCTACTAACTTCAATATCATAAAAGGTTCTTTCTCTAATTCACTAGAAACCTTATAAATTTATAATTTAATTAAATAGAAAAATAATAGATACAAATTTAGTTAATTTTTTTAATGTTCGTTCAAAAAATAAAACCGCAAATAACTTTAAATTGTTGTACTAATATTAAATAATGATTAAAGAAAGGATTTTATTAACGGCTTAACATTACTCAAGGAGTGTTAACTACACTTAATTATATCACTTTAATTTCATAAATGATATTTGCTGCATTAGATTACTTTTATTTTATTACTTTAATTATTGTTTTAAGGCTTCTGGTAAAATTTTATGTAGACTATAATAATATATATCATGATATATTTATATATTGAACATAAGATGCAATTAAAATAAAGTTTTTTTTAAGAAAGAGGTTGAATCATAAGTTTGATTTTAAAGACTAAAATAATATAATTAAAATTTTAAAAATCAATTTAGAGCAAATTTTGAATCTTATAACTATTTTTGGTTTAATTTTAATTTTTTTTTCAATATTTAAAGGAAGAAACTATGTATTTAAAACATATGGATTAAAAATTCTACTGTACTCTAATGTACTCTCTTTTTTTAACAAGTACCAAGACTTATATTTAAAATTATAGATGATTATTTGAAAACGAATAGACCAAAGTGATAACAATTAACAAGAACAGTAATAATAAATTGGGTCATTTAACATTTTTGACCATAATAGATTTCTCATCTCAAATGAATGTGATTAAATTATTGAGATATACATTGTATTTTCTCCATTTTTTTTCCATTATATACTAATAAAGACACTTGAAATGAAGTTGTTATATTTGATTAAATTGAGAAAACTAATCAATTTTAAATTAATAAAAACTCAATTTAACTCTTGAAATTGTAATATACTAAATTACCAACCAAAAAATTGTAATATACCAACTAAATAAAAGATTAAAAAAAATTGATAAATATTGATCCTATTTTAAATTGTATAAATAGATAAAATTGTTCAAAATAAATAAAATATATAATTAATACATGTTTATCTAATTCTCACAATTGAATTAAAGGTGTTATTTAAAAATGATTGTTATTCTTTAAATTGATATTTGATATTTGATTATTTGAAACCATTTTTAAGAAGTATCTTTTTCAAAATTTGTTTGTAGTGCTGTATAATTAATAACAAATGAAAAATAAACATTTTGGAATCTACATTATCTGTTACCAAGGAAAAGTTAATCTTTATTATGATGTGCTAACTGTCGTTGATATTTTTCTTTAAAAAAAAACTATCATTGATATTTACGCCTACCTTAATGATATTATAATATTTGCAGTTAAAGTATTACTCCATGAGTAGCACATTTTTTTTTTTTACCATACATTGAAAATTGTATTAAAAGAGTATACACATGTTATTTTTCTAATATTTGTTATTTGTATTGTTTTAGATCCACTAAAAAATAGATTAGACAATTATATATATATATATATATATATACATATATAATAACCTACATGTTTTAATATATGTGAATGAAATTTTGTTTATCCTGATTATGTCTAGAAATAAAATTTATATTTAATTAATTTATTATTAAAAAATCCCAAAAAAACCTTTTAGTTATATTTTTTTATTAATATTATTTATCTTTCATGGATGCTGCACATTTATACAAGGATTGGGGCGGAATATGCAGTTGAAGTAGACACATCATCATCCATGGATTAGCCTCTGTGCTGGATTGCTGGTGGTAGTGTAGAGAAGAGAGTAGCCATTTTTTTGTGACTTTTTTTTTGGGTCACCAGAAGAGAGACTACGTGTGTTTAATTGTTTGAATTTTGATATGATAATAAATAATTAATAATTAAAGAAAGAGAAAAACGGTATTATTATTATGGTAAATATATAAAAACATAAACGAAGAAAGAGAGAAGTTTAAACGAAAAGTTGGGACTTGAGAGCAGCCAGGTTTGTACGCGCATTGAGGCCTACGAGAATGGTGCTGAATGATGATTGGTCCACGTTACATACGGGCCCTGGAGGCGCGTGGACCCCATTCCCTTTTAAATCCTCGATTCTCTCTTATCTTTCGATACCAACCTCACCCTATTCCCCCTTTTCTACCCTTCATATCAATCGCATTTCTTTTTCTCTCAACCCCAATACACATTCCCTTCTCTTTTCTTTTTTATTTTTTATTTTTCCTTTTCCTTTTTTTTTTTTTCTCGCCCTTCGCACAAAAACAGATAAATAAAAGCCTTTTTTCCTCCTTCTCTTTTAATTTTATATTATTATTATTTATTTATTACTTTACTTTCTTTCTTTCCTTCCAGCAAACAATTGCAAATCAAATCCCCTTGTTCATCCAGTTGCTAGAAGGTTCTGTTTACATAATCGTGTTTGAGATGTTGGGGGTTCAAACGATGGATTAGATAACAAGATGAAGGCGCCATGATATGAAGTGATCTTGTTATGTTACCTTGTTAGTAGGCAGCCCTAAGAGATAGACACGGAGAATAAAAGAAAAATCAATTGATTCATATATGATATCTGAGATGAGGCCGAATCAATCTCCACCGCCCAACGCCAACAACAACCATCACCACCAAAACAACAACAGCAAGGACCGCCGCCGCCGCAAGGACCTTACCCTGCCACTCCCGCAGCGAGACACCAACCTCGCCGTGCCCCTCCCCCTCCCTCCTACCTCGGCCCCCAGCTCCGGACCAAGCGGCCACCAGTTCATCCCCTTCCCTGAGCTGGAGCGGCTCAACCGCATCGGGAGCGGCAGCGGCGGCACCGTGTACAAGGTCCTCCACCGCACAACGAACCGTGTTTATGCCCTGAAAGTGATCTACGGTCACCACGAGGATTCGGTGCGTCGGCAGATCCACCGTGAGATCCAGATCCTCCGAGACGTGGACGATCCGAACGTGGTGAAGTGCCACGATATGTACGACCACAACGGCGAGATCCAGGTGCTTCTGGAGTTCATGGACGAAGGGTCGTTGGAAGGGAAACACATCCCTCAGGAGAATCACCTGGCGGATCTGGCAAGGCAGATCCTGAGGGGGCTGGCGTACCTGCACCGGCGGCACATCGTGCACCGGGACATAAAGCCGTCGAACCTGCTGGTGAACTCAAGGAGGCAGGTGAAGATCGCTGACTTTGGGGTTGGGAGGATCCTGAACCAGACGATGGATCCGTGCAACTCATCAGTGGGGACGATCGCGTACATGTCGCCGGAGAGGATCAACACGGACATCAATGACGGACAGTACGACGCGTACGCGGGAGACATATGGAGCCTGGGAGTGAGCATTTTGGAGTTCTACATGGGCAGGTTCCCGTTCGCCGTTGGGAGGCAGGGTGACTGGGCGAGCTTGATGTGTGCTATTTGTATGTCTCAGCCACCGGAGGCCCCTCACACTGCCTCCCCTGATTTTAGGGATTTCGTTTCTCGCTGTCTCCAGAGGGATCCTTCTAGAAGGTGGACCGCTTCCAGGCTTCTCTCTCACCCCTTCATTACCCATGGCTCCCCTCACCAGACTCAGATTTCTCACAATCTCCATCAGCTCCTCCCTCCTCCCCCCAGACCCCTTCCTTCTTAGTTATCTTAATTAATAATTATTCTACTTCTTTCTTTTCTTTTCATTTCTCTTTCTGTCATATCAATCACTTTTCTTTTCTGTATTTTTTGGATAACAATATGGGAATGCCTGCCTTCGGATTAATCCATCAATCCATATATTGGATGACCTTCTTATTGTTTTTCTCTTAATTGCGCACGCCTCTGCTCTCTCAATTATGATCGTCTTTTGTGTGCTATACTATACTATGTGTCTGCCACTGAACCCGAAGAAGGTGGAAGAGTTTTTTTTAGCACCCTTAGCACTAGCAGCAAAGGAAACAGAGTAATTGCATTTGGTTGTGGCTATGGCTATGATCCAATAATTTGCTCCATTTTCCTTCACAGGATGCTAAGGTACATGCAGTTTTTTGGAAGATAGAGTCTTCCATGTCTCTCTTTGTTTCCACGGTCTCAAATACATTTCCAGCACTGATTTTCGTTCTAATTCTTTTACTTGGAATTTAGATAGCATCATTAGTTGTGGAAAAAAATGGTGGAATTCTGATATTGGTGTAATTTATTACAGCACTATTCTCATTGTGGTTCTGTAATGGTAGGAGAGAAGGAGCAAAGTCTCATTTACTCATTAGGGTTCTTGGTAACAATCTTTCTCGTGTCTCAGGCTTCTTTCAGATAAGCTGTCACTAGAGCATGGAGTATTTCGGTCTCTGAAAAAAAGTATGTTGGCGGGTTAAAAGGTGAAAGGCTTGATCATTTGAATATTAACTTGTATAGGTATGTGGTGTATGCATGAGATTCTAGTTCTAAAGGATGGCGATTACAGTTATCAGTATTATCTGTATCCGGTAATTGCTCAAAATGGGTGGGAAGGTAGGGGCTTGAAATTCCATGATTCAACTTGAACCTCTATAAAATATTATGTTATGAACCAAAATGACTTCCAACTTACAAGGCCCCGTATGCTACGACCATCACCCACACCCAAATTTCATATTCACCCACCAAAAGTATAACGGGAGCCAAATTACTGCGGGTCAACCTCATAAGTCACCACAACACCTAACCCCCAACAATTACATTTGGTTGCCTCATAAAGAATTATTCGAATCTCATTCAAATCATCACATTAGGTCAGTGAGTTGAATATCACCACTCAGGAGTCAGGATCAGTCACATTAAATTTTAGATATCGTTATTATTAATGACTGCATGTACAGAGCATGAGCTGCTTTTACTATTTTGCTGAGAAAATGTTGGTATGTGCATATATGCTTTTGCATTTTATGTAGATGACATTTTCAGCTCTTTTTTAATTGATGAATGCTGTAAAAGAATTTTTAGCTCCTGAAGAAAAAAAGAATAAATCATTGAGTAGCTAATTTGTGAAGTGTAAATAGAGTGTTATAAGGTTTCATCATTTCACTATTAACTTAACCAGTTAAGTATCAAAATGAGAATGTGTGTGCTGAGTGCTGACATGGAAAAGAAGGAAATTGTGTAACTGTTGATCGCACCAGAAAACTATGACGCTGTGCGAAAAATAGAGAAGGGGGCAAAGACATGTACTTTCCCTTTCTGGACCAATTTTTGAATGAATAACAAAATAGACTTAGAGGTTAGAGCATACATACTTGATAGTTGATAGTATCATTGTATCAATCACCAAGTTAAAAGGAGAGTGTCAAAATATATCATATATGAATTAAGATGCCCTCAACATTTTAGCCATAGACATACACCCAACATTCTCTCACCCAAATTTGCCAGAAACGTTCCAACACTTTGCTTATTAGAGCCACTCAATTT